>CALNHX010003009.1:0-161438 GCA_940337035.1 Agriotes lineatus
TTCAAGGTTTCATAAAGTAATTTCTTTCACAGGGGACTTGACTTCCTATACTATGTTCTAAACAACTTAATAAAATTGTTCATTTATTTTTGTGAAGAATAAACATTTATTTCATAAAATTGTTTCTCATTTGACTCTTTTCTCCACTGTTGGGGTAAAGCCCCGCACCGCGGGATTTTGCTCCATTTTGTGGGGCAAGGCCCAGCAAAAAAATTGTTTGCAAATTATTTTATTTATTTTTAACTAATAATAATCATAGAGCTCATATAATTTAACAAAGCTGGGTCTGCTAAAATGTTCTCTCCAAGGATCCTGCTAGCCCTCACTCTAATCCTGCTCCGCAGGTGTACCGGAGATGATGGACCTGTTAGTTTCCAAAGGCTCGATTATGGGTTAATGCTGGAACAAGACGGAGTAGCCCTCACCTCTTATGGATATCACCTAATCCCGATTACACATAGTCTCCCTATCGTATTCCCTGATATATCTGTGCCTGGGTGTAAGCTTCCCAATTTCATTAAGATGCACCACAGTAACACCTTGGCTATATTGAGAGATCTGATCCCAATTAAAACATCAACCACCGGGGCTTTACTCAGGCAAAAGGATGGACAGGGACCGAGGAGGAAGAGATTTATGCCACTCTTGACGGGGGGGATTGCTGCCATAGGGGGTGGGGTGTCAATGTGGAATAGGGCAAGCATATATTCGGTCCAGAGCAAGATATCAGTCATAGAAAAGCATGAAAACGAGATCATGGACCGGGTTCATGGGTTGACTCAGGATGTCAATCATCTCCTGGACAATGAGGTTGAGGTTCACATGCTTGTCAATGACCTAATCAAGGTGGTCAACAATAACACTCAGAAGATTCATTGTTTGCTATACTCCAATCAAATTCTATGAGCAAACTTGGGCATCACTGGTAGTTAATTCTTTCATAAGAGCAGTGGACTCAGCATTGAAAGGGAAGATCAATCCAGATCTGGTCTCTGACAAATCTATGCAGAGTATGATCATGTCTAGACCGGATTTAGCAACGTCCCTGTATCGCGCTGACAGGACACTGGCTTACGAGTTGGGGTTGTTCATCCCTGTGACCATCAGGCAAGAGATGCCTTACATAAGTGGGGTCATGGTTCTCCCAAAACTCTCAAAAACGTTTAGTGGGTACCATTACACAATTTCGACGGTACCCTGGATTAAGAATGGGACTTATTTCATACTCGATACCCCTCCTGATTGTATCATCTCTGCGGATGGCCAAACAATCTGGACACCTGACCTGGGATATTGTAAACAGTTCCCCGGCTTGATTGTTTGTCCCAAGAAATATATGAGTGAGGATCACCAGAACTGTATCAGAGATATCCTGATCAATAATGTTACGACATCATGCAAGATTATGGCGATATCTCACATGGCTGAGCCTGCCTTGTTACAACTAAGCAATGGAGTCCTGCTTGGTGCCCATAAGACAGAGCCAGTAGTTGTGACCAGAAGATCTGATCAGGGTGAGACGGTCAGCAGACAAATTGACGCCAGAGACAGACCCATGTTCCTGAATCATATGGATGGGGACGAAGTGTTATCTCAGGACACTGTGTTTTCCCTTACAGAGATTACAGGTCCCTACGACACAACGATACAGCTTCTCAACTTCACCGTTGATATTCCTCCTGAGGTCACCCAGATGAATCTTGTGGAGTGGAAAGATATCAGACATATTCCAAGGAGAGAACCCTGCTTATCTCCTCCTACAGGACATAGCATGATAATTTACATTATCCTCGGATGTTGTTTTTTGGGTGGCTTGATAGTTGTTGGTATCTATGTTAAGAGAAGCACAACCCTCAAGGATAAGTTGATAGTCTTCTTGCCAGATCAGATTCGTAATCAGTTCTTTCCCACTTGGGGGAAGGAAGTGGTGCCCAACTCCTATTAAATGGGCACTGATATCTTGTAGCGGTTATATTAGGGACAAACTAATTGCCATAATCATATTATTAGTCATAGGCCTTATACGAGGTATGACAATTAAGTAATGAGACTGATTTTATTGCCGCGCTGGTGGTAAACCTGCGACCTTGAAATTCCCTTCCCATTTCCCGGCATCCTTCCCCTCTCCATTGATATATTTACCATCGCTCTAGCTTGTTTAGTTCGCCTGCTGTGTCGTGTTGAGTAGACGTGTGTTGGTGGTGCTCGTCACGAAAATGGAGAAACGAAATCAAGAGCAACGCGTCGCGATAAAATTTTGTGCCAGATTGGGCGAAACAGCTTCGGAAACGTACGCTAAAATTGTAAAAGTGCATGGTGATAGTGCTCTTAGTAGTGCCCAGGTGTTTCGATGGCATAAAGAGTTTAAGGAGGGGCGTGAAAGCGTGGAAGACGAGGTGCGGACTGAAGCGAATGCACAGCGTGTGCGCGCCCTAATCCGTGAAGATCGGCGTTTAACAGTTCGAATGTTAGCCTCGGAACTGGGTATGAACCGTGAAAGAGTCAGACAAATTTTAACCGACGATTTTGGGATGAAAAAGTTGTGCGCGAAGATGGTTCCAAAGAACCTTTCTGAGGAGCAAAAGCAGCATCGAATGACCGTCGCAGAAGACTGTTTGGAACAAGTGGAAAACGATCCCACGCTGCTTTTAATCGAGTTATTACAGGCGATGAGAGCTGGTTTTTCCAATACGACCCGGAAACCAAACGCCAAAGCTCACAATGGTTGTCTCCGCACGCCCCCCGCCCGAAAAATGCTCGCATGAGGAAGTAGAAGATGAAAACGATGATTATTGTCTTTTTTGATAGCCGTGGAATCGTCCACAAAGAATTTGTCCCATCGGGGCAAACCGTAAATCAAGTCTACTATCGCCAAGTACTCGAAAGATTGCGAAAACGAGTCAACAGGGTGCGCCCAGACATCGCTCGTAACTGGATCCTTCATCATGATAACGCGCCGTGCCACACCGCCCTCAGCGTGTCCCAGTATTTGGCCTCTTAAAGGGATCGCCGTGTTGCAACAGCCGCCTTATTCGCCTGATTTATCACCTTGCGACCTTTTTTTGTTCCCTAGAACAAAATCGGTGGTCAAAGAAACCCATTTTGAGTCGATTACGGACATCCAGGCGGCCGTGACGAGGGTACTCGCGGACATCCCAGTCGAAGTGTTCCAGAAATGTTACGAAGCATGGAAAACGCGTTGGAATCGTTGTATTGCTGCCCAAGGGGCTACTTGGAAGGGGATGGCAGAGTTGTAGAATAATTTTTAAATATACGGGTTTATGGAATCAGTCTCATTATTTAATTGTCCATCATTTTTCATAAAATTGAGGAGCGAAGTTCGCCATCCAATTTAAAAGAAGTTTTCAAACAAGTGTTTATTAGTTAATTAAATAAATCAACTTAATTAAATTTTTATTTTAAAAGTTTAATAAAACAACATCTAAGTAGGAAGTCAAACTATTTTACTGACGCCTACTGGTAGGCGCATGTAGTCGCCTAGCAGCTTCCCTTAGCAATAAGGAGATCGCATCCATCATGGATGTGATTAAAATAGAACTCCCCGAACCAAGGTTCGAGAACATCCCCCAAGCGAGAGCATGCCTGCAGCAGGCCTTCTCAAAGATTTCCGCGATTTTATCGCGGTAATCGTTTGGGATCAACCAAAACGGTAAGTCGTTTTGGATCGCGGACTTCCCGTCCGCAGAAGATATTCCACGCCCATCTGTGGAGAATTTTAAGAAAGTGCGCTCTTTGCTTCAGGCAAATATGCCTAAGCAAGGAAAATTATCCACCTTATCACTGGAAAACGAAGTGAGGGTAGCCCCCACCTCACTTTGGAGGACGCACGTATTCGTGACAAAGCCAGCCCGCATCAACCGCGCCCTGGCTAGAGTCACCAATACTCTTAACTCCTCATTGCTGACGAGGATATAGTTTTAAGATTGTCAAAACCTACTGAGATAAACTCTTCAAGGTTTCATAAAGTAATTTCTTTCACAGGGGACTTGACTTCCTATACTATGTTCTAAACAACTTAATAAAATTGTTCATTTATTTTTGTGAAGAATAAACATTTATTTCATAAAATTGTTTCTCATTTGACTCTTTTCTCCACTGTTGGGGTAAAGCCCCGCACCGCGGGATTTTGCTCCATTTTGTGGGGCAAGGCCCAGCAAAAAAAATGTTTGCAAATTATTTTATTTATTTTTAACTAATAATAATCATAGAGCTCATATAATTTAACAAAGCTGGGTCTGCTAAAATGTTCTCTCCAAGGATCCTGCTAGCCCTCACTCTAATCCTGCTCCGCAGGTGTACCGGAGATGATGGACCTGTTAGTTTCCAAAGGCTCGATTATGGGTTAATGCTGGAACAAGACGGAGTAGCCCTCACCTCTTATGGATATCACCTAATCCCGATTACACATAGTCTCCCTATCGTATTCCCTGATATATCTGTGCCTGGGTGTAAGCTTCCCAATTTCATTAAGATGCACCACATTAACACCTTGGCTATATTGAGAGATCTGATCCCAATTAAAACATCAACCACCGGGGCTTTACTCAGGCAAAAGGATGGACAGGGACCGAGGAGGAAGAGATTTATGCCACTCTTGACGGGGGGGATTGCTGCCATAGGGGGTGGGGTGTCAATGTGGAATAGGGCAAGCATATATTCGGTCCAGAGCAAGATATCAGTCATAGAAAAGCATGAAAACGAGATCATGGACCGGGTTCATGGGTTGACTCAGGATGTCAATCATCTCCTGGACAATGAGGTTGAGGTTCACATGCTTGTCAATGACCTAATCAAGGTGGTCAACAATAACACTCAGAAGATTCATTGTTTGCTATACTCCAATCAAATTCTATGAGCAAACTTGGGCATCACTGGTAGTTAATTCTTTCATAAGAGCAGTGGACTCAGCATTGAAAGGGAAGATCAATCCAGATCTGGTCTCTGACAAATCTATGCAGAGTATGATCATGTCTAGACCGGATTTAGCAACGTCCCTGTATCGCGCTGACAGGACACTGGCTTACGAGTTGGGGTTGTTCATCCCTGTGACCATCAGGCAAGAGATGCCTTACATAAGTGGGGTCATGGTTCTCCCAAAACTCTCAAAAACGTTTAGTGGGTACCATTACACAATTTCGACGGTACCCTGGATTAAGAATGAGACTTATTTCATACTCGATACCCCTCCTGATTGTATCATCTCTGCGGATGGCCAAACAATCTGGACACCTGACCTGGGATATTGTAAACAGTTCCCCGGCTTGATTGTTTGTCCCAAGAAATATATGAGTGAGGATCACCAGAACTGTATCAGAGATATCCTGATCAATAATGTTACGACATCATGCAAGATTATGGCGATATCTCACATGGCTGAGCCTGCCTTGTTACAACTAAGCAATGGAGTCCTGCTTGGTGCCCATAAGACAGAGCCAGTAGTTGTGACCAGAAGATCTGATCAGGGTGAGACGGTCAGCAGACAAATTGACGCCAGAGACAGACCCATGTTCCTGAATCATATGGATGGGGACGAAGTGTTATCTCAGGACACTGTGTTTTCCCTTACAGAGATTACAGGTCCCTACGACACAACGATACAGCTTCTCAACTTCACCGTTGATATTCCTCCTGAGGTCACCCAGATGAATCTTGTGGAGTGGAAAGATATCAGACATATTCCAAGGAGAGAACCCTGCTTATCTCCTCCTACAGGACATAGCATGATAATTTACATTATCCTCGGATGTTGTTTTTTGGGTGGCTTGATAGTTGTTGGTATCTATGTTAAGAGAAGCACAACCCTCAAGGATAAGTTGATAGTCTTCTTGCCAGATCAGATTCGTAATCAGTTCTTTCCCACTTGGGGGAAGGAAGTGGTGCCCAACTCCTATTAAATGGGCACTGATATCTTGTAGCGGTTATATTAGGGACAAACTAATTGCCATAATCATATTATTGGTCATAGGCCTTATACGAGGTATGACAATTAAGTAATGAGACTGATTTTATTGCCGCGCTGGTGGTAAACCTGCGACCTTGAAATTCCCTTCCCATTTCCCGGCATCCTTCCCCTCTCCATTGATATATTTACCATCGCTCTAGCTTGTTTAGTTCGCCTGCTGTGTCGTGTTGAGTAGACGTGTGTTGGTGGTGCTCGTCACGAAAATGGAGAAACGAAATCAAGAGCAACGCGTCGCGATAAAATTTTGTGCCAGATTGGGCGAAACAGCTTCGGAAACGTACGCTAAAATTGTAAAAGTGCATGGTGATAGTGCTCTTAGTAGTGCCCAGGTGTTTCGATGGCATAAAGAGTTTAAGGAGGGGCGTGAAAGCGTGGAAGACGAGGTGCGGACTGAAGCGAATGCACAGCGTGTGCGCGCCCTAATCCGTGAAGATCGGCGTTTAACAGTTCGAATGTTAGCCTCGGAACTGGGTATGAACCGTGAAAGAGTCAGACAAATTTTAACCGACGATTTTGGGATGAAAAAGTTGTGCGCGAAGATGGTTCCAAAGAACCTTTCTGAGGAGCAAAAGCAGCATCGAATGACCGTCGCAGAAGACTGTTTGGAACAAGTGGAAAACGATCCCACGCTGCTTTTAATCGAGTTATTACAGGCGATGAGAGCTGGTTTTTCCAATACGACCCGGAAACCAAACGCCAAAGCTCACAATGGTTGTCTCCGCACGCCCCCCGCCCGAAAAATGCTCGCATGAGGAAGTAGAAGATGAAAACGATGATTATTGTCTTTTTTGATAGCCGTGGAATCGTCCACAAAGAATTTGTCCCATCGGGGCAAACCGTAAATCAAGTCTACTATCGCCAAGTACTCGAAAGATTGCGAAAACGAGTCAACAGGGTGCGCCCAGACATCGCTCGTAACTGGATCCTTCATCATGATAACGCGCCGTGCCACACCGCCCTCAGCGTGTCCCAGTATTTGGCCTCTTAAAGGGATCGCCGTGTTGCAACAGCCGCCTTATTCGCCTGATTTATCACCTTGCGACCTTTTTTTGTTCCCTAGAACAAAATCGGTGGTCAAAGAAACCCATTTTGAGTCGATTACGGACATCCAGGCGGCCGTGACGAGGGTACTCGCGGACATCCCAGTCGAAGTGTTCCAGAAATGTTACGAAGCATGGAAAACGCGTTGGAATCGTTGTATTGCTGCCCAAGGGGCTACTTGGAAGGGGATGGCAGAGTTGTAGAATAATTTTTAAATATACGGGTTTATGGAATCAGTCTCATTATTTAATTGTCCATCATTTTTCATAAAATTGAGGAGCGAAGTTCGCCATCCAATTTAAAAGAAGTTTTCAAACAAGTGTTTATTAGTTAATTAAATAAATCAACTTAATTAAATTTTTATTTTAAAAGTTTAATAAAACAACATCTAAGTAGGAAGTCAAACTATTTTACTGACGCCTACTGGTAGGCGCATGTAGTCGCCTAGCAGCTTCCCTTAGCAATAAGGAGATCGCATCCATCATGGATGTGATTAAAATAGAACTCCCCGAACCAAGGTTCGAGAACATCCCCCAAGCGAGAGCATGCCTGCAGCAGGCCTTCTCAAAGATTTCCGCGATTTTATCGCGGTAATCGTTTGGGATCAACCAAAACGGTAAGTCGTTTTGGATCGCGGACTTCCCGTCCGCAGAAGATATTCCACGCCCATCTGTGGAGAATTTTAAGAAAGTGCGCTCTTTGCTTCAGGCAAATATGCCTAAGCAAGGAAAATTATCCACCTTATCACTGGAAAACGAAGTGAGGGTAGCCCCCACCTCACTTTGGAGGACGCACGTATTCGTGACAAAGCCAGCCCGCATCAACCGCGCCCTGGCTAGAGTCACCAATACTCTTAACTCCTCATTGCTGACGAGGATCTAGTTTTAAGATTGTCAAAACCTACTGAGATAAACTCTTCAAGGTTTCATAAAGTAATTTCTTTCACAGGGGACTTGACTTCCTATACTATGTTCTAAACAACTTAATAAAATTGTTCATTTATTTTTGTGAAGAATAAACATTTATTTCATAAAATTGTTTCTCATTTGACTCTTTTCTCCACTGTTGGGGTAAAGCCCCGCACCGCGGGATTTTGCTCCATTTTGTGGGGCAAGGCCCAGCAAAAAAATTGTTTGCAAATTATTTTATTTATTTTTAACTAATAATAATCATAGAGCTCATATAATTTAACAAAGCTGGGTCTGCTAAAATGTTCTCTCCAAGGATCCTGCTAGCCCTCACTCTAATCCTGCTCCGCAGGTGTACCGGAGATGATGGACCTGTTAGTTTCCAAAGGCTCGATTATGGGTTAATGCTGGAACAAGACGGAGTAGCCCTCACCTCTTATGGATATCACCTAATCCCGATTACACATAGTCTCCCTATCGTATTCCCTGATATATCTGTGCCTGGGTGTAAGCTTCCCAATTTCATTAAGATGCACCACAGTAACACCTTGGCTATATTGAGAGATCTGATCCCAATTAAAACATCAACCACCGGGGCTTTACTCAGGCAAAAGGATGGACAGGGACCGAGGAGGAAGAGATTTATGCCACTCTTGACGGGGGGGGATTGCTGCCATAGGGGGTGGGGTGTTAATGTGGAATAGGGCAAGCATATATTCGGTCCAGAGCAAGATATCAGTCATAGAAAAGCATGAAAACGAGATCATGGACCGGGTTCATGGGTTGACTCAGGATGTCAATCATCTCCTGGACAATGAGGTTGAGGTTCACATGCTTGTCAATGACCTAATCAAGGTGGTCAACAATAACACTCAGAAGATTCATTGTTTGCTATACTCCAATCAAATTCTATGAGCAAACTTGGGCATCACTGGTAGTTAATTCTTTCATAAGAGCAGTGGACTCAGCATTGAAAGGGAAGATCAATCCAGATCTGGTCTCTGACAAATCTATGCAGAGTATGATCATGTCTAGACCGGATTTAGCAACGTCCCTGTATCGCGCTGACAGGACACTGGCTTACGAGTTGGGGTTGTTCATCCCTGTGACCATCAGGCAAGAGATGCCTTACATAAGTGGGGGCATGGTTCTCCCAAAACTCTCAAAAACGTTTAGTGGGTACCATTACACAATTTCGACGGTACCCTGGATTAAGAATGGGACTTATTTCATACTCGATACCCCTCCTGATTGTATCATCTCTGCGGATGGCCAAACAATCTGGACACCTGACCTGGGATATTGTAAACAGTTCCCCGGCTTGATTGTTTGTCCCAAGAAATATATGAGTGAGGATCACCAGAACTGTATCAGAGATATCCTGATCAATAATGTTACGACATCATGCAAGATTATGGCGATATCTCACATGGCTGAGCCTGCCTTGTTACAACTAAGCAATGGAGTCATGCTTGGTGCCCATAAGACAGAGCCAGTAGTTGTGACCAGAAGATCTGATCAGGGTGAGACGGTCAGCAGACAAATTGACGCCAGAGACAGACCCATGTTCCTGAATCATATGGATGGGGACGAAGTGTTATCTCAGGACACTGTGTTTTCCCTTACAGAGATTACAGGTCCCTACGACACAACGATACAGCTTCTCAACTTCGCCGTTGATATTCCTCCTGAGGTCACCCAGATGAATCTTGTGGAGTGGAAAGATATCAGACATATTCCAAGGAGAGAACCCTGCTTATCTCCTCCTACAGGACATAGCATGATAATTTACATTATCCTCGGATGTTGTTTTTTGGGTGGCTTGATAGTTGTTGGTATCTATGTTAAGAGAAGCACAACCCTCAAGGATAAGTTGATAGTCTTCTTGCCAGATCAGATTCGTAATCAGTTCTTTCCCACTTGGGGGAAGGAAGTGGTGCCCAACTCCTATTAAATGGGCACTGATATCTTGTAGCGGTTATATTAGGGACAAACTAATTGCCATAATCATATTATTAGTCATAGGCCTTATACGAGGTATGACAATTAAGTAATGAGACTGATTTTATTGCCGCGCTGGTGGTAAACCTGCGACCTTGAAATTCCCTTCCCATTTCCCGGCATCCTTCCCCTCTCCATTGATATATTTACCATCGCTCTAGCTTGTTTAGTTCGCCTGCTGTGTCGTGTTGAGTAGACGTGTGTTGGTGGTGCTCGTCACGAAAATGGAGAAACGAAATCAAGAGCAACGCGTCGCGATAAAATTTTGTGCCAGATTGGGCGAAACAGCTTCGGAAACGTACGCTAAAATTGTAAAAGTGCATGGTGATAGTGCTCTTAGTAGTGCCCAGGTGTTTCGATGGCATAAAGAGTTTAAGGAGGGGCGTGAAAGCGTGGAAGACGAGGTGCGGACTGAAGCGAATGCACAGCGTGTGCGCGCCCTAATCCGTGAAGATCGGCGTTTAACAGTTCGAATGTTAGCCTCGGAACTGGGTATGAACCGTGAAAGAGTCAGACAAATTTTAACCGACGATTTTGGGATGAAAAAGTTGTGCGCGAAGATGGTTCCAAAGAACCTTTCTGAGGAGCAAAAGCAGCATCGAATGACCGTCGCAGAAGACTGTTTGGAACAAGTGGAAAACGATCCCACGCTGCTTTTAATCGAGTTATTACAGGCGATGAGAGCTGGTTTTTCCAATACGACCCGGAAACCAAACGCCAAAGCTCACAATGGTTGTCTCCGCACGCCCCCCGCCCGAAAAATGCTCGCATGAGGAAGTAGAAGATGAAAACGATGATTATTGTCTTTTTTGATAGCCGTGGAATCGTCCACAAAGAATTTGTCCCATCGGGGCAAACCGTAAATCAAGTCTACTATCGCCAAGTACTCGAAATATTGCGAAAACGAGTCAACAGGGTGCGCCCAGACATCGCTCGTAACTGGATCCTTCATCATGATAACGCGCCGTGCCACACCGCCCTCAGCGTGTCCCAGTATTTGGCCTCTAAAGGGATCGCCGTGTTGCAACAGCCGCCTTATTCGCCTGATTTATCACCTTGCGACCTTTTTTTGTTCCCTAGAACAAAATCGGTGGTCAAAGAAGCCCATTTTGAGTCGATTACGGACATCAAGGCGGCCGTGACGAGGGTACTCGCGGACATCCCAGTCGAAGTGTTCCAGAAATGTTACGAAGCATGGAAAACGCGTTGGAATCGTTGTATTGCTGCCCAAGGCGCTACTTGGAAGGGGATGGCAGAGTTGTAGAATAATTTTTAAATATACGGGTTTATGGAATCAGTCTCATTATTTAATTGTCCATCATTTTTCATAAAATTGAGGAGCGAAGTTCGCCATCCAATTTAAAAGAAGTTTTCAAACAAGTGTTTATTAGTTAATTAAATAAATCAACTTAATTAAATTTTTATTTTAAAAGTTTAATAAAACAACATCTAAGTAGGAAGTCAAACTATTTTACTGACGCCTACTGGTAGGCGCATGTAGTCGCCTAGCAGCTTCCCTTAGTTAGCAATAAGGAGATCGCATCCATCATGGATGTGATTAAAATAGAACTCCCCGAACCAAGGTTCGAGAACATCCCCCAAGCGAGAGCATGCCTGCAGCAGGCCTTCTCAAAGATTTCCGCGATTTTATCGCGGTAATCGTTGGGATCAACCAAAACGGTAAGTCGTTTTGGATCGCGGACTTCCCGTCCGCAGAAGATATTCCACGCCCATCTGTGGAGAATTTTAAGAAAGTGCGCTCTTTGCTTCAGGCAAATATGCCTAAGCAAGGAAAATTATCCACCTTATCACTGGAAAACGAAGTGAGGGTAGCCCCCACCTCACTTTGGAGGACGCACGTATTCGTGACAAAGCCAGCCCGCATCAACCGCGCCCTGGCTAGAGTCACCAATACTCTTAACTCCTCATTGCTGACGAGGATATAGTTTTAAGATTGTCAAAACCTACTGAGATAAACTCTTCAAGGTTTCATAAGTAATTTCTTTCACAGGGGACTTGACTTCCTATACTATGTTCTAAACAACTTAATAAAATTGTTCATTTATTTTTGTGAAGAATAAACATTTATTTCATAAAATTGTTTCTCATTTGACTCTTTTCTCCACTGTTGGGGTAAAGCCCCGCACCGCGGGATTTTGCTCCATTTTGTGGGGCAAGGCCCAGCAAAAAAATTGTTTGCAAATTATTTTATTTATTTTTAACTAATAATAATCATAGAGCTCATATAATTTAACAAAGCTGGGTCTGCTAAAATGTTCTCTCCAAGGATCCTGCTAGCCCTCACTCTAATCCTGCTCCGCAGGTGTACCGGAGATGATGGACCTGTTAGTTTCCAAAGGCTCGATTATGGGTTAATGCTGGAACAAGACGGAGGAGCCCTCACCTCTTATGGATATCACCTAATCCCGATTACACATAGTCTCCCTATCGTATTCCCTGATATATCTGTGCCTGGGTGTAAGCTTCCCAATTTCATAAGATGCACCACAGTAACACCTTGGCTATATTGAGAGATCTGATCCCAATTAAAACATCAACCACCGGGGCTTTACTCAGGCAAAAGGATGGACAGGGACCGAGGAGGAAGAGATTTATGCCACTCTTGACGGGGGGGATTGCTGCCATAGGGGGTGGGGTGTCAATGTGGAATAGGGCAAGCATATATTCGGTCCAGAGCAAGATATCAGTCATAGAAAAGCATGAAAACGAGATCATGGACCGGGTTCATGGGTTGACTCAGGATGTCAATCATCTCCTGGACAATGAGGTTGAGGTTCACATGCTTGTCAATGACCTAATCAAGGTGGTCAACAATAACACTCAGAAGATTCATTGTTTGCTATACTCCAATCAAATTCTATGAGCAAACTTGGGCATCACTGGTAGTTAATTCTTTCATAAGAGCAGTGACTCAGCATTGAAAGGGAAGATCAATCCAGATCTGGTCTCTGACAAATCTATGCAGAGTATGATCATGTCTAGACCGGATTTAGCAACGTCCCTGTATCGCGCTGACAGGACACTGGCTTACGAGTTGGGGTTGTTCATCCCTGTGACCATCAGGCAAGAGATGCCTTACATAAGTGGGGTCCATGGTTCTCCCAAAACTCTCAAAACGTTTAGTGGGTACCATTACACAATTTCGACGGTACCCTGATTAAGAATGGGACTTATTTCATACTCGATACCCCTCCTGATTGTATCATCTCTGCGGATGGCCAAACAATCTGACACCTGACCTGGGATATTGTAAACAGTTCCCCGGCTTGATTGTTTGTCCCAAGAAATATATGAGTGAGGATCACCAGAACTGTATCAGAGATATCCTGATCAATAATGTTACGACATCATGCAAGATTATGGCGATATCTCACATGGCTAAGCCTGCCTTGTTACAACTAAGCAATGGAGTCCTGCTTGGTGCCCATAAGACAGAGCCAGTAGTTGTGACCAGAAGATCTGATCAGGGTGAGACGGTCAGCAGACAAATTGACGCCAGAGACAGACCCATGTTCCTGAATCATATGGATGGGGACGAAGTGTTATCTCAGGACACTGTGTTTTCCCTTACAGAGATTACAGGTCCCTACGACACAACGATACAGCTTCTCAACTTCACCGTTGATATTCCTCCTGAGGTCACCCAGATGAATCTTGTGGAGTGGAAAATATCAGACATATTCCAAGGAGAGAACCCTGCTTATCTCCTCCTACAGGACATAGCATGATAATTTACATTATCCTCGGATGTTGTTTTTTGGGTGGCTTGATAGTTGTTGGTATCTATGTTAAGAGAAGCACAACCCTCAAGGATAAGTTGATAGTCTTCTTGCCAGATCAGATTCGTAATCAGTTCTTTCCCACTTGGGGGAAGGAAGTGGTGCCCAACTCCTATTAAATGGGCACTGATATCTTGTAGCGGTTATATTAGGGACAAACTAATTGCCATAATCATATTATTAGTCATAGGCCTTATACGAGGTATGACAATTAAGTAATGAGACTGATTTTATTGCCGCGCTGGTGGTAAACCTGCGACCTTGAAATTCCCTTCCCATTTCCCGGCATCCTTCCCCTCTCCATTGATATATTTACCATCGCTCTAGCTTGTTTAGTTCGCCTGCTGTGTCGTGTTGAGTAGACGTGTGTTGGTGGTGCTCGTCACGAAAATGGAGAAACGAAATCAAGAGCAACGCGTCGCGATAAACTTTTGTGCCAGATTGGGCGAAACAGCTTCGGAAACGTACGCTAAAATTGTAAAAGTGCATGGTGATAGTGCTCTTAGTAGTGCCCAGGTGTTTCGATGGAATAAAGAGTTTAAGGAGGGGCGTGAAAGCGTGGAAGACGAGGTGCGGACTGAAGCGAATGCACAGCGTGGTGCGCGCCCTAATCCGTGAAGATCGGCGTTTAACAGTTCGAATGTTAGCCTCGGAACTGGGTATGAACCGTGAAGAGTCAGACAAATTTTAACCGACGATTTTGGGATGAAAAAGTTGTGCGCGAAGATGGTTCCAAAGAACCTTTCTGAGGAGCAAAAGCAGCATCGAATGACCGTCGCAGAAGACTGTTTGGAACAAGTGGAAAACGATCCCACGCTGCTTTTAATCGAGTTATTACAGGCGATGAGAGCTGGTTTTTCCAATACGACCCGGAAACCAAACGCCAAAGCTCACAATGGTTGTCTCCGCACGCCCCCCGCCCGAAAAATGCTCGCATGAGGAAGTAGAAGATGAAAACGATGATTATTGTCTTTTTTGATAGCCGTGGAATCGTCCACAAAGAATTTGTCCATCGGGCAACCGTAAATCAAGTCTACTATCGCCAAGTACTCGAAAGATTGCGAAAACGAGTCAACAGGGTGCGCCCAGACATCGCTCGTAACTGGATCCTTCATCATGATAACGCGCCGTGCCACACCGCCCTCAGCGTGTCCCAGTATTTGGCCTCTTAAAGGGATCGCCGTGTTGCAACAGCCGCCTTATTCGCCTGATTTATCACCTTGCGACCTTTTTTTGTTCCCTAGAACAAAATCGGTGGTCAAAGAAACCCATTTTGAGTCGATTACGGACATCCAGGCGGCCGTGACGAGGGTACTCGCGGACATCCCAGTCGAAGTGTTCCAGAAATGTTACGAAGCATGGAAAACGCGTTGGAATCGTTGTATTGCTGCCAAGGGGCTACTTGGAAGGGGATGGCAGAGTTGTAGAATAATTTTTAAATATACGGGTTTATGGAATCAGTCTCATTATTTAATTGTCCATCATTTTTCATAAATTGAGGAGCGAAGTTCGCCATCCAATTTAAAAGAAGTTTTCAAACAAGTGTTTATTAGTTAATTAAATAAATCAACTTAATTAAATTTTTATTTTAAAAGTTTAATAAAACAACATCTAAGTAGGAAGTCAAACTATTTTACTGACGCCTACTGGTCACATGTAGTCGCCTAGCAGCTTCCCTTAGCAATAAGGAGATCGCATCCATCATGGATGTGATTAAAATAGAACTCCCCGAACCAGGTTCGAGAACATCCCCCAAGCGAGAGCATGCCTGCAGCAGGCCTTCTCAAAGATTTCCGCGATTTTATCGCGGTAATCGTTTGGGATCAACCAAAACGGTAAGTCGTTTTGGATCGCGGACTTCCCGTCCGCAGAAGATATTCCACGCCCATCTGTGGAGAATTTTAAGAAAGTGCGCTCTTTGCTTCAGGCAAATATGCCTAAGCAAGGAAAATTATCCACCTTATCACTGGAAAACGAAGTGAGGGTAGCCCCCACCTCACTTTGGAGGACGCACGTATTCGTGACAAAGCCAGCCTGCATCAACCGCGCCCTGGCTAGAGTCACCAATACTCTTAACTCCTCATTGCTGACGAGGATATAGTTTTAAGATTGTCAAAACCTACTGAGATAAACTCTTCAAGGTTTCATAAAGTAATTTCTTTCACAGGGGACTTGACTTCCTATACTATGTTCTAAACAACTTAATAAAATTGTTCATTTATTTTTGTGAAGAATAAACATTTATTTCATAAAATTGTTTCTCATTTGACTCTTTTCTCCACTGTTGGGGTAAAGTCCCGCACCGCGGGATTTTGCTCCATTTTGTGGGGCAAGGCCCAGCAAAAAAATTGTTTGCAAATTATTTTATTATTTTTAACTAATAATAATCATAGAGCTCATATAATTTAACAAAGCTGGGTCTGCTAAAATGTTCTCTCCAAGGATCCTGCTAGCCCTCACTCTAATCCTGCTCCGCAGGTGTACCGGAGATGATGAACCTGTTAGTTTCCAAAGGCTCGATTATGGGTTAATGCTGGAACAAGACGGAATAGCCCTCACCTCTTATGGATATCACCTAATCCCGATTACACATAGTCTCCCTATCGTATTCCCTGATATATCTGTGCCTGGGTGTAAGCTTCCCAATTTCATTAAGATGCACCACAGTAACACCTTGGCTATATTGAGAGATCTGATCCCAATTAAAACATCAACCACCGGGGCTTTACTCAGGCAAAAGGATGGACAGGGACCGAGGAGGAAGAGATTTATGCCACTCTTGACGGGGGGGATTGCTGCCATAGGGGGTGGGGTGTCAATGTGGAATAGGGCAAGCATATATTCGGTCCAGAGCAAGATATCAGTCATAGAAAAGCATGAAAACGAGATCATGGACCGGGTTCATGGGTTGACTCAGGATGTCAATCATCTCCTGGACAATGAGGTTGAGGTTCACATGCTTGTCAATGACCTAATCAAGGTGGTCAACAATAACACTCAGAAGATTCATTGTTTGCTATACTCCAATCAAATTCTATGAGCAAACTTGGGCATCACTGGTAGTTAATTCTTTCATAAGAGCAGTGGACTCAGCATTGAAAGGGAAGATCAATCCAGATCTGGTCTCTGACAAATCTATGCAGAGTATGATCATGTCTAGACCGGATTTAGCAACGTCCCTGTATCGCGCTGACAGGACACTGGCTTACGAGTTGGGGTTGTTCATCCCTGTGACCATCAGGCAAGAGATGCCTTACATAAGTGGGGTCATGGTTCTCCCAAAACTCTCAAAAACGTTTAGTGGGTACCATTACACAATTTCGACGGTACCCTGGATTAAGAATGGGACTTATTTCATACTCGATACCCCTCCTGATTGTATCATCTCTGCGGATGGCCAAACAATCTGGACACCTGACCTGGGATATTGTAAACAGTTCCCCGGCTTGATTGTTTGTCCCAAGAAATATATGAGTGAGGATCACCAGAACTGTATCAGAGATATCCTGATCAATAATGTTACGACATCATGCAAGTTTATGGCGATATCTCACATGGCTGAGCCTGCCTTGTTACAACTAAGCAATGGAGTCCTGCTTGGTGCCCATAAGACAGAGCCAGTAGTTGTGACCAGAAGATCTGATCAGGGTGAGACGGTCAGCAGACAAATTGACGCCAGAGACAGACCCATGTTCCTGAATCATATGGATGGGGACGAAGTGTTATCTCAGGACACTGTGTTTTCCCTTACAGAGATTACAGGTCCCTACGACACAACGATACAGCTTCTCAACTTCACCGTTGATATTCCTCCTGAGGTCACCCAGATGAATCTTGTGGAGTGGAAAGATATCAGACATATTCCAAGGAGAGAACCCTGCTTATCTCCTCCTACAGGACATAGCATGATAATTTACATTATCCTCGGATGTTGTTTTTTGGGTGGCTTGATAGTTGTTGGTATCTATGTTAAGAGAAGCACAACCCTCAAGGATAAGTTGATAGTCTTCTTGCCAGATCAGATTCGTAATCAGTTCTTTCCCACTTGGGGGAAGGAAGTGGTGCCCAACTCCTATTAAATGGGCACTGATATCTTGTAGCGGTTATATTAGGGACAAACTAATTGCCATAATCATATTATTAGTCATAGGCCTTATACGAGGTATGACAATTAAGTAATGAGACTGATTTTATTGCCGCGCTGGTGGTAAACCTGCGACCTTGAAATTCCCTTCCCCTTTCCCGGCATCCTTCCCCTCTACATTGATATATTTACCATCGCTCTAGCTTGTTTAGTTCGCCTGCTGTGTCGTGTTGAGTAGACGTGTGTTGGTGGTGCTCGTCACGAAAATGGAGAAACGAAATCAAGAGCAACGCGTCGCGATAAAATTTTGTGCCAGATTGGGCGAAACAGCTTCGGAAACGTACGCTAAAATTGTAAAAGTGCATGGTGATAGTGCTCTTAGTAGTGCCCAGGTGTTTCGATGGAATAAAGAGTTTAAGGAGGGGCGTGAAAGCGTGGAAGACGAGGTGCGGACTGAAGCGAATGCACAGCGTGTGCGCGCCCTAATCCGTGAAGATCGGCGTTTAACAGTTCGAATGTTAGCCTCGGAACTGGGTATGAACCGTGAAAGAGTCAGACAAATTTTAACCGACGATTTTGGGATGAAAAAGTTGTGCGCGAAGATGGTTCCAAAGAACCTTTCTGAGGAGCAAAAGCAGCATCGAATGACCGTCGCAGAAGACTGTTTGGAACAAGTGGAAAACGATCCCACGCTGCTTTTAATCGAGTTATTACAGGCGATGAGAGCTGGTTTTTCCAATACGACCCGGAAACCAAACGCCAAAGCTCACAATGGTTGTCTCCGCACGCCCCCCGCCCGAAAAATGCTCGCATGAGGAAGTAGAAGATGAAAACGATGATTATTGTCTTTTTTGATAGCCGTGGAATCGTCCACAAAGAATTTGTCCCATCGGGGCAAACCGTAAATCAAGTCTACTATCGCCAAGTACTCGAAAGATTGCGAAAACGAGTCAACAGGGTGCGCCCAGACATCGCTCGTAACTGGATCCTTCATCATGATAACGCGCCGTGCCACACCGCCCTCAGCGTGTCCCAGTATTTGGCCTCTAAAGGGATCGCCGTGTTGCAACAGCCGCCTTATTCGCCTGATTTATCACCTTGCGACCTTTTTTTGTTCCCTAGAACAAAATCGGTGGTCAAAGAAACCCATTTTGAGTCGATTACGGACATCCAGGCGGCCGTGACGAGGGTACTCGCGGACATCCCAGTCGAAGTGTTCCAGAAATGTTACGAAGCATGGAAAACGCGTTGGAATCGTTGTATTGCTGCCCAAGGGGCTACTTGGAAGGGGATGGCAGAGTTGTAGAATAATTTTTAAATATACGGGTTTATGGAATCAGTCTCATTATTTAATTGTCCATCATTTTTCATAAAATTGAGGAGCGAAGTTCGCCATCCAATTTAAAAGAAGTTTTCAAACAAGTGTTTATTAGTTAATTAAATAAATCAACTTAATTAAATTTTTATTTTAAAAGTTTAATAAAACAATATCTAAGTAGGAAGTCAAACTATTTTACTGACGCCTACTGGTAGGCGCATGTAGTCGCCTAGCAGCTTCCCTTAGCAATAAGGAGATCGCATCCATCATGGATGTGATTAAAATAGAACTCCCCGAACCAAGGTTCGAGAACATCCCCCAAGCGAGAGCATGCCTGCAGCAGGCCTTCTCAAAGATTTCCGCGATTTTATCGCGGTAATCGTTTGGGATCAACCAAAACGGTAAGTCGTTTTGGATCGCGGACTTCCCGTCCGCAGAAGATATTCCACGCCCATCTGTGGAGAATTTTAAGAAAGTGCGCTCTTTGCTTCAGGCAAATATGCCTAAGCAAGGAAAATTATCCACCTTATCACTGGAAAACGAAGTGAGGGTAGCCCCCACCTCACTTTGGAGGACGCACGTATTCGTGACAAAGCCAGCCTGCATCAACCGCGCCCTGGCTAGAGTCACCAATACTCTAAACTCCTCATTGCTGACGAGGATATAGTTTTAAGATTGTCAAAACCTACTGAGATAAACTCTTCAAGGCTTCATAAAGTAATTTCTTTCACAGGGGACTTGACTTCCTATACTATGTTCTAAACAACTTAATAAAATTGTTCATTTATTTTTGTGAAGAATAAACATTTATTTCATAAAATTGTTTCCCATTTGACTCTTTTCTCCACTGTTGGGGTAAAGTCCCGCACCGCGGGATTTTGCTCCATTTTGTGGGGCAAGGCCCAGCAAAAAAATTGTTTGCAAATTATTTTATTTATTTTTAACTAATAATAATCATAGAGCTCATATAATTTAACAAAGCTGGGTCTGCTAAAATGTTCTCTCCAAGGATCCTGCTAGCCCTCACTCTAATCCTGCTCCGCAGGTGTACCGGAGATGATGGACCTGTTAGTTTCCAAAGGCTCGATTATGGGTTAATGCTGGAACAAGACGGAGTAGCCCTCACCTCTTATGGATATCACCTAATCCCGATTACACATAGTCTCCCTATCGTATTCCCTGATATATCTGTGCCTGGGTGTAAGCTTCCCAATTTCATTAAGATGCACCACAGTAACACCTTGGCTATATTGAGAGATCTGATCCCAATTAAAACATCAACCACCGGGGCTTTACTCAGGCAAAAGGATGGACAGGGACCGAGGAGGAAGAGATTTATGCCACTCTTGACGGGGGGGATTGCTGCCATAGGGGGTGGGGTGTCAATGTGGAATAGGGCAAGCATATATTCGGTCCAGAGCAAGATATCAGTCATAGAAAAGCATGAAAACGAGATCATGGACCGGGTTCATGGGTTGACTAAGGATGTCAATCATCTCCTGGACAATGAGGTTGAGGTTCACATGCTTGTCAATGACCTAATCAAGGTGGTCAACAATAACACTCAGAAGATTCATTGTTTGCTATACTCCAATCAAATTCTATGAGCAAACTTGGGCATCACTGGTAGTTAATTCTTTCATAAGAGCAGTGGACTCAGCATTGAAAGGGAAGATCAATCCAGATCTGGTCTCTGACAAATCTATGCAGAGTATGATCATGTCTAGACCGGATTTAGCAACGTCCCTGTATCGCGCTGACAGGACACTGGCTTACGAGTTGGGGTTGTTCATCCCTGTGACCATCAGGCAAGAGATGCCTTACATAAGTGGGGTCATGGTTCTCCCAAAACTCTCAAAAACGTTTAGTGGGTACCATTACACAATTTCGACGGTACCCTGGATTAAGAATGGGACTTATTTCATACTCGATACCCCTCCTGATTGTATCATCTCTGCGGATGGCCAAACAATCTGGACACCTGACCTGGGATATTGTAAACAGTTCCCCGGCTTGATTGTTTGTCCCAAGAAATATATGAGTGAGGATCACCAGAACTGTATCAGAGATATCCTGATCAATAATGTTACGACATCATGCAAGATTATGGCGATATCTCACATGGCTGAGCCTGCCTTGTTACAACTAAGCAATGGAGTCCTGCTTGGTGCCCATAAGACAGAGCCAGTAGTTGTGACCAGAAGATCTGATCAGGGTGAGACGGTCAGCAGACAAATTGACGCCAGAGACAGACCCATGTTCCTGAATCATATGGATGGGGACGAAGTGTTATCTCAGGACACTGTGTTTTCCCTTACAGAGATTACAGGTCCCTACGACACAACGATACAGCTTCTCAACTTCACCGTTGATATTCCTCCTGAGGTCACCCAGATGAATCTTGTGGAGTGGAAAGATATCAGACATATTCCAAGGAGACAACCCTGCTTATCTCCTCCTACAGGACATAGCATGATAATTTACATTATCCTCGGATGTTGTTTTTTGGGTGGCTTGATAGTTGTTGGTATCTATGTTAAGAGAAGCACAACCCTCAAGGATAAGTTGATAGTCTTCTTGCCAGATCAGATTCGTAATCAGTTCTTTCCCATTTGGGGGAAGGAAGTGGTGCCCAACTCCTATTAAATGGGCACTGATATCTTGTAGCGGTTATATTAGGGACAAACTAATTGCCATAATCATATTATTAGTCATAGGCCTTATACGAGGTATGACAATTAAGTAATGAGACTGATTTTATTGCCGCGCTGGTGGTAAACCTGCGACCTTGAAATTCCCTTCCCCTTTCCCGGCATCCTTCCCCTCTCCATTGATATATTTACCATCGCTCTAGCTTGTTTAGTTCGCCTGCTGTGTCGTGTTGAGTAGACGTGTGTTGGTGGTGCTCGTCACGAAAATGGAGAAACGAAATCAAGAGCAACGCGTCGCGATAAAATTTTGTGCCAGATTGGGCGAAACAGCTTCGGAAACGTACGCTAAAATTGTAAAAGTGCATGGTGATAGTGCTCTTAGTAGTGCCCAGGTGTTTCGATGGAATAAAGAGTTTAAGGAGGGGCGTGAAAGCGTGGAAGACGAGGTGCGGACTGAAGCGAATGCACAGCGTGTGCGCGCCCTAATCCGTGAAGATCGGCGTTTAACAGTTCGAATGTTAGCCTCGGAACTGGGTATGAACCGTGAAAGAGTCAGACAAATTTTAACCGACGATTTTGGGATGAAAAAGTTGTGCGCGAAGATGGTTCCAAAGAACCTTTCTGAGGAGCAAAAGCAGCATCGAATGACCGTCGCAGACGACTGTTTGGAACAAGTGGAAAACGATCCCACGCTGCTTTTAATCGAGTTATTACAGGCGATGAGAGCTGGTTTTTCCAATACGACCCGGAAACCAAACGCCAAAGCTCACAATGGTTGTCTCCGCACGCCCCCCGCCCGAAAAATGGTCGCATGAGGAAGTAGAAGATGAAAACGATGATTATTGTCTTTTTTTATAGCCGTGGAATCGTCCACAAAGAATTTGTCCCATCGGGGCAAACCGTAAATCAAGTCTACTATCGCCAAGTACTCGAAAGATTGCGAAAACGAGTCAACAGGGTGCGCCCAGACATCGCTCGTAACTGGATCCTTCATCATGATAACGCGCCGTGCCACACCGCCCTCAGCGTGTCCCAGTATTTGGCCTCTTAAAGGGATCGCGGTGTTGCAACAGCCGCCTTATTCCCCCGATTTATCACCTTGCGACCTTTTTTTGTTCCCTAGAACAAAATCGGTGGTCAAAGAAACCCATTTTGAGTCGATTACGGACATCCAGGCGGCCGTGACGAGGGTACTCGCGGACATCCCAGTCGAAGTGTTCCAGAAATGTTACGAAGCATGGAAAACGCGTTGGAATCGTTGTATTGCTGCCCAAGGGGCTACTTGGAAGGGGATGGCAGAGTTGTAGAATAATTTTTAAATATACGGGTTTATGGAATCAGTCTCATTATTTAATTGTCCATCATTTTTCATAAAATTGAGGAGCGAAGTTCGCCATCCAATTTAAAAGAAGTTTTCAAACAAGTGTTTATTAGTTAATTAAATAAATCAACTTAATTAAATTTTTATTTTAAAAGTTTAATAAAACAACATCTAAGTAGGAAGTCAAACTATTTTACTGACGCCTACTGGTAGGCGCATGTAGTCGCCTAGCAGCTTCCCTTAGCAATAAGGAGATCGCATCCATCATGGATGTGATTAAAATAGAACTCCCCGAACCAAGGTTCGAGAACATCCCCCAAGCGAGAGCATGCCTGCAGCAGGCCTTCTCAAAGATTTCCGCGATTTTATCGCGGTAATCGTTTGGGATCAACCAAAACGGTAAGTCGTTTTGGATCGCGGACTTCCCGTCCGCAGAAGATATTCCACGCCCATCTGTGGAGAATTTTAAGAAAGTGCGCTCTTTGCTTCAGGCAAATATGCCTAAGCAAGGAAAATTATCCACCTTATCACTGGAAAACGAAGTGAGGGTAGCCCCCACCTCACTTTGGAGGACGCACGTATTCGTGACGAAGCCAGCCCGCATCAACCGCGCCCTGGCTAGAGTCACCAATACTCTTAACTCCTCATTGCTGACGAGGATATAGTTTTAAGATTGTCAAAACCTACTGAGATAAACTCTTCAAGGTTTCATAAAGTAATTTCTTTCACAGGGGACTTGACTTCCTATACTATGTTCTAAACAACTTAATAAAATTGTTCATTTATTTTTGTGAAGAATAAACATTTATTTCATAAAATTGTTTCTCATTTGACTCTTTTCTCCACTGTTGGGGTAAAGCCCCGCACCGCGGGATTTTGCTCCATTTTGTGGGGCAAGGCCCAGCAAAAAAATTGTTTGCAAATTATTTTATTTATTTTTAACTAATAATAATCATAGAGCTCATATAATTTAACAAAGCTGGGTCTGCTAAAATGTTCTCTCCAAGGATCCTGCTAGCCCTCACTCTAATCCTGCTCCGCAGGTGTACCGGAGATGATGGACCTGTTAGTTTCCAAAGGCTCGATTATGGGTTAATGCTGGAACAAGACGGAGTAGCCCTCACCTCTTATGGATATCACCTAATCCCGATTACACATAGTCTCCCTATCGTATTCCCTGATATATCTGTGCCTGGGTGTAAGCTTCCCAATTTCATTAAGATGCACCACAGTAACACCTTGGCTATATGAGAGATCTGATCCCAATTAAAACATCAACCACCGGGGCTTTACTCAGGCAAAAGGATGGACAGGGACCGAGGAGGAAGAGATTTATGCCACTCTTGACGGGGGGGATTGCTGCCATAGGGGGTGGGGTGTCAATGTGGAATAGGGCAAGCATATATTCGGTCCAGAGCAAGATATCAGTCATAGAAAAGCATGAAAACGAGATCATGGACCGGGTTCATGGGTTGACTCAGGATGTCAATCATCTCCTGGACAATGAGGTTGAGGTTCACATGCTTGTCAATGACCTAATCAAGGTGGTCAACAATAACACTCAGAAGATTCATTGTTTGCTATACTCCAATCAAATTCTATGAGCAAACTTGGGCATCACTGGTAGTTAATTCTTTCATAAGAGCAGTGGACTCAGCATTGAAAGGGAAGATCAATCCAGATCTGGTCTCTGACAAATCTATGCAGAGTATGATCATGTCTAGACCGGATTTAGCAACGTCCCTGTATCGCGCTGACAGGACACTGGCTTACGAGTTGGGGTTGTTCATCCCTGTGACCATCAGGCAAGAGATGCCTTACATAAGTGGGGTCATGGTTCTCCCAAAACTCTCAAAAACGTTTAGTGGGTACCATTACACAATTTCGACGGTACCCTGGATTAAGAATGGGACTTATTTCATACTCGATACCCCTCTTGATTGTATCATCTCTGCGGATGGCCAAACAATCTGGACACCTGACCTGGGATATTGTAAACAGTTCCCCGGCTTGATTGTTTGTCCCAAGAAATATATGAGTGAGGATCACCAGAACTGTATCAGAGATATCCTGATCAATAATGTTACGACATCATGCAAGATTATGGCGATATCTCACATGGCTGAGCCTGCCTTGTTACAACTAAGCAATGGAGTCCTGCTTGGTGCCCATAAGACAGAGCCAGTAGTTGTGACCAGAAGATCTGATCAGGGTGAGACGGTCAGCAGACAAATTGACGCCAGAGACAGACCCATGTTCCTGAATCATATGGATGGGGACGAAGTGTTATCTCAGGACACTGTGTTTTCCCTTACAGAGATTACAGGTCCCTACGACACAACGATACAGCTTCTCAACTTCACCGTTGATATTCCTCCTGAGGTCACCCAGATGAATCTTGTGGAGTGGAAAGATATCAGACATATTCCAAGGAGAGAACCCTGCTTATCTCCTCCTACAGGACATAGCATGATAATTTACATTATCCTCGGATGTTGTTTTTTGGGTGGCTTGATAGTTGTTGGTATCTATGTTAAGAGAAGCACAACCCTCAAGGATAAGTTGATAGTTCTCTTGCCAGATCAGATTCGTAATCAGTTCTTTCCCACTTGGGGAAGGAAGTGGTGCCCAACTCCTATTAAATGGGCACTGATATCTTGTAGCGGTTATATTAGGGACAAACTAATTGCCATAATCATATTATTAGTCATAGGCCTTATACGAGGTATGACAATTAAGTAATGAGACTGATTTTATTGCCGCGCTGGTGGTAAACCTGCGACCTTGAAATTCCCTTCCCATTTCCCGGCATCCTTCCCCTCTCCATTGATATATTTACCATCGCTCTAGCTTGTTTAGTTCGCCTGCTGTGTCGTGTTGAGTAGACGTGTGTTGGTGGTGCTCGTCACGAAAATGGAGAAACGAAATCAAGAGCAACGCGTCGCGATAAAATTTTGTGCCAGATTGGGCGAAACAGCTTCGGAAACGTACGCTAAAATTGTAAAAGTGCATGGTGATAGTGCTCTTAGTAGTGCCCAGGTGTTTCGATGGCATAAAGAGTTTAAGGAGGGGCGTAAAAGCGTGGAAGACGAGGTGCGGAGCGGGAGACCAGTCGAGGTGCGGACTGAAGCGAATGCACAGCGTGTGCGCGCCCTAATCCGTGAAGATCGGCGTTTAACAGTTCGAATGTTAGCCTCGGAACTGGGTATGCACCGTGAAAGAGTCAGACAAATTTTAACCGACGATTTTGGGATGAAAAGTTGTGCGCGAAGATGGTTCCAAAGAACCTTTCTGAGGAGCAAAAGCAGCATCGAATGACCGTCGCAGAAGACTGTTTGGAACGAGTGGAAAACGATCCCACGCTGCTTTTAATCGAGTTATTACAGGCGATGAGAGCTGGTTTTTCCAATACGACCCGGAAACCAAACGCCAAAGCTCACAATGGTTGTCTCCGCACGCCCCCCGCCCGAAAAATGCTCGCATGAGGAAGTAGAAGATGAAAACGATGATTATTGTCTTTTTGATAGCCGTGGAATCGTCCACAAAGAATTTGTCCCATCGGGGCAAACCGTAAATCAAGTCTACTATCGCCAAGTACTCGAAAGATTGCGAAAACGAGTCAACAGGGTGCGCCCAGACATCGCTCGTAACTGGATCCTTCATCATGATAACGCGCCGTGCCACACCGCCCTCAGCGTGTCCCAGTATTTGGCCTCTAAAGGGATCGCCGTGTTGCAACAGCCGCCTTATTCGCCTGATTTATCACCTTGCGACCTTTTTTTGTTCCCTAGAACAAAATCGGTGGTCAAAGAAACCCATTTTGAGTCGATTACGGACATCAAGGCGGGCCGTGACGAGGGTACTCGCGGACATCCCAGTCGAAGTGTTCCAGAAATGTTACGAAGCATGAAAACGCGTTGGAATCGTTGTATTGCTGCCCAAGGGGACTACTTGGAAGGGGATGGCAGAGTTGTAGAATAATTTTTAAATATACGGGTTTATGGAATCAGTCTCATTATTTAATTGTCCATCATTTTTCATAAAATTGAGGAGCGAAGTTCGCCATCCAATTTAAAAGAAGTTTTCAAACAAGTGTTTATTAGTTAATTAAATAAATCAACTTAATTAAATTTTTATTTTAAAAGTTTAATAAAACAACATCTAAGTAGGAAGTAAAACTATTTTACTGACGCCTACTGGTAGGCGCATGTAGTCGCCTAGCAGCTTCCCTTAGCAATAAGGAGATCGCATCCATCATGGATGTGATTAAAATAGAACTCCCCGAACCTAGGTTCGAGAACATCCCCCAAGCGAGAGCATGCCTGCAGCAGGCCTTCTCAAAGATTTCCGCGATTTTATCGCGGTTATCGTTTGGGATCAACCAAAACGGTAAGTCGTTTTGGATCGCGGACTTCCAGTCCGCAGAAGATTTTCCACGCCCATCTGTGGAGAATTTTAAGAAAGTGCGCTCTTTGCTTCAGGCAAATATGCCTAAGCAAGGAAAATTATCCACCTTATCAGTGAAAAACGAAGTGAGGGTAGCCCCCACCTCACTTTGGAGGACGCACGTATTCGTGACAAAGCCAGCCCGCATTAACCGCGCCCTGGCTAGAGTCACCAATACTCTTAACTCCTGCCTTAAACAAGTTCCTCCAACTATGGAGGTAGCCGCTAAGGTAGTGTCCCTAAAACATTCCGCCACTCAGCTCAAAGCTAAGGCCGAGAGCAAAGAGCAGGCGAGGAAGTTCTTCCAACTTACGAAGAACTCAAAAGCAAAAGCGGCAGCCCCACCGCTTAAACCAACTCAAAGCTCTCCGAAGAAAGAAGAGCGTAGCGAAAATAATAGGGAATGTACTATTAGAACATTTTTCAACTGTGGGTAAAAATTTAGCTAATGAAATAAAAAGAACTGCACCTTGCCCTGACATTAATCTGGACAACGACATTCCAACTGTAAGTAAAACCCTTTATCTGTATCCAGTTCAAAACCGTGAAATTGAGCAGTATATTAATGAACTGAAAAATGATACTGCGCCAGGGCATGATTGCATCTCTTCCACTACCCTAAAAGCAATTTTCAAAACTATTTCACTTCCTCTTACTAGTCTGTTTAACTTAATTTTTTCCACTGGAATTTTTCCAAAAGTATTTAAAAGAAGTGTGATTATTCCCGTGTTTAAAACTGGCGACAAAACTGGTGTAAATAATTATCGTCCCATCTCACTCACATCTAATTTAGCTAAAATATTAGAAAAATGTATAAAGCATAGACTCCTTGCATTTTTTAACAAAAATAACATTATTTCCAATAAACAGTTTGGATTTAGGCAGAATATTAGTACAGAAAATGCATTATTCGAGTTAACAAGTCGACTTTATGATGGTATTGACCATGGTAAACTGCAGTTAGCCATTTTCTAGATCTAGCGAAGGCTTTCGATACCGTATGTCATGAGCACCTTCTTATCAAGCTAGAAAAAAGTGGATTGCGGGGTGTATCACTGCAGCTCCTCTCTGGGTACTTAACTGATAGAATGCAGTGTGTAAAAATTGGGGACTATTATACGGAACGAGTTGTAGATTATGGTGTCCCCGCAAGGTACTGTCCTTGGTCCCATCCTATTTACCTTATACATAAATGATCTTATTAAATTAAATATAAATGATGAATTTATACTATTTGCAAATGATACAGTGCTTATTTTTGAAGGGACACTGTCAAATTAAAATCGGAACTTGGCATATTAGCCGTCAAAAACTGGTTGGACGCAAATTTGTTAACTCTTAACATAAATAAAACTAAATTTATAACCTTTACATCCTATGTCGCATATCAGCCAAATTTACACACTATCAAAGTGCACTGTGGGGGCTGTAGGGTTACAAACTGCAACTGTCTATCTATTCATAGAGTTGATCATGTAAAATATCTTGGGTTAATGATAGATCAATGCCTGCGATGGCATGAACACATTAATTACACCACCAGTAAATGTAGGAAATTAATTTATAAGTTCATACAATTGAGGGATTTTCTGCCTATACCCCAACTGAAAATGGTGTATTATGCCCTGGTTGAGTCATTGTTAAGGTATGGTGTAATCGTTTGGGGAGGTACCTTTCCTACTACTATTCAAATTCTGGATTACGCCCAGAAGAGTATTTTAAAAGTCATGTACAAAAAACCTACAGTATACCCAACAAGTCTTCTCTTCGACGAAGCTGAAGTTTTGGATTTGAAACTGCTTTATGCTAAATCCGTACTACTATTTTTATATAAAAACAAATCTCTGAAAGAAACAATCAGCCATTCATATAACACTAGACTTAACACTGAAGGAAAAGTGGTTGTTCCTAAAATGCAACTTACACAAAGCCAACGATTCATAACATATCTTGGACCAAAAATTTACAATATGCCTCCCTCTTCGTCTAAAACTGTAAATAACTCTGGATTATATGCCAACAAGCTGACGAAATTCTTAAGATTTAACAAAAGTGTTATATTCAAATTGCTTAGTTAATACTTATTAATTACATATATTCACATTCATATTTGTTACGTGTATGTGTTCTGAGAACAAAATATTGGTAGATTACCTAAAATTTAATTATAACAAAAAAAAACTAATTTGGTGAGTAGTCAAATATTTTTCATTTGTAACTGTACTTAAGATATTACAACACTTGCACACGCAAGTACTATGTACTTATGTGCAAGCTATCCCATTTTTAATTTATTATTATTTTGTTGTTATCAATAAAGATTACTTACTTACTTACTTACTTACACCTCGTATACTATGAGCTCAAAGACTGCTCCTTTAAGAAGTAATGATTCCGCTTGGTATCCTCATTCTTGGCTAAGGAACTCGTTATATAGGAAAAAAAAGTTGCAGGTAAGATCCCTACCTAATACTCCCGAATAGGAGAGGGAGAGGTATGTTTCTCATAGCTCCCTCTTTTAACAATCGTTAAAAACAAGAATTTGCGTGGCTTTGCCCACCCCTACCCTAATGCTCTTGAAAAAATTCAAGAAAGTGGTTTAATACCAAAAACGGTGGTATGCCATCAAGAGAAAAACAGTATCAAGTTTAGAAAATTACTTGGTGTCTCATCTGAGAAGCCCTTTATTGAATTTAATAATGAAAACATATTTTTCTTTTATGATACACTACATTTAATTAAATCCGTACGAAATAATTTAAAAAAAACTATAATTTCCAGCTAGGAGATAAAATATTTAGTTGGTCACATATTGTTCAGTTCTACGAAAAAGATTGTAAAATGGTGCCCAGACTTGCACCAAAATGAAATACAAAATGTATAACCTTACCTCGATTTTCTCCAATGCGACTGTGCTTAGCCGTACAGGTATTAAGTCATTCAGTGGAGTGGCATGTTAGTGCATGTAGCGTTTAATTCATTACCTGCTACTGCTGCCCAAACAACAGAATTCTTAAAAATGTGCGATACACTATTCGATATTTTTAATTCTTCTACTTGTTACAGCCCCAACCAATTCGGAAGAGCATTATCCAATAAAACAAAACATTATTTAAAACTCGACGAAATACAAGATATTAAATAAGAGAAAAATAAACCCTGTTTGCATACAAGGCTGGTTATATAATATAACAGCATTGAAGTTGTTACGGAATGAACTCAATACAAAATATAATTTTCAGTTTTTATTAACACGGCGATTAACTCTAGATTGTTTGAAATTTTCTTCAGTACCATTAGAGGACAAGGTGGAAATAACACTACACCAAATGTGGCACAGTTTCGTAGTGCTGCGAGGGCCACTGCGGTTATTCAACTTCTGTCTCCTGCAGATGATAGCAATTGCAAATTAAATGCTTACACATTTTTAATACAGCAACGAAAGCTGTTTAAAAAAGTATATTTCAGTGTTACCAAAACTTCCCAAAATAGATCAGAAGTTGCTGAGGACGATATAATTCAAACAAATGCTGAAAATGATGTGGTAGGATGGGCTTGCAGCAAATTACTGCATGATGACTGCAAAACTGCATTGACAAACGGTAAAAGTGTTGACGTAAATAACATTCACATTAATTTAAAAACATATGAAGATGAGTCCAAGATGCTTATGCCATATGATAATGCAAGCGAACTTGCAAATAAACTTTCTTGCACGTTTCATACGAATTTTAATTTCTTCTTGCGTGCTGACTTAAGTGGGACAAAATCTAAATTAATAGATAAAGTAATTGAAGAAAATGCAACCATTTAAAATGTCTGCAACGAATGTTATACTCGAGTCATAAATAAATAATTTAATGTACTATTTACGGGTTATATTTGTATATTAAACGAAACCAAAAAATGTATTGTTAAAACAAGGAATGTAAAACTTAAAAAAATACACATAATTAAACCTTAAATCAGTTGTATTTGTATTCTTCTCTAGTGAGGAATCTATTTTACATGTTTATAACAAAAAATACTCCCAAGTACAAATGCATCGTATTTATGGTATTGTCATCAGTAACAATCTAGGTGCAACGGGATAATGTGTTATGAGGTAAATTTTACCCACACGCACGTCCTTACGTAATAGTACTTTTAGTTGGTTCGGTGAAGTTAGATGTAACTTTAATAGTCGTGAAAAGTGAATAAGAAATAATAATGGAATCACGTCCTACTTCGAAGTGGGCATCTAAACGACCTCTGACAGAAGCTGGTTTGGAAAAGATTGTAGATGAAATGTCAGAGATAGAAGTAGGGTGACCGTCAGTCCCGCATTAAGTGGAACTGTACCGTTTTCTACCAATTGGACAGGCGAGTTCGGTTTCGGTTCTGTCGCTCAGTGCTGTTCAACTCTTCGAACAAAACGAAGGGAAATGGAACTTATTGGTCCGGTGATTGCTAGTTAGTTGTTACAGAGTTGAGTTTGGCAGTTCATGTTTTCCAATTGCCACCAACAATTAACACTGTAAGTAATGTTAATACTTTTCGTTAATTTTTAATTTGACGTAAATTCGTAGATACCTATTGCGTAATCTATAATGTAAGTATAAACTTGTGATTTTGTGATAGATGTCTAGTAGAAGCAGAAATGGTGACAGCGGTAGTAGCAACGAAGGCAACGCCGACGAATCTATTTCTAATTATCACGATCCCGCATCTAGTGTTGCAGTTCCGAAAAAATGAGAAACGCGCAGAAAGGAAAAGCGGCAAAGAGGTTATGTCGATTTTTAGAAAAATGGAAGATAGCGTATCCCTGGTGCTCAGGCATAAAAAGTAGGACCAATTTAGCCCACTGCAAAAATTGTCGACGGGATATCAATGTCGGTCATGGTGGGGAAGCCGATTTGAAACGACACGAAAATACAGATGTGCACAAGTTAAACTCGCCAAGTAAAGATGTCATCTACTATAAGCAATTTTTTTGCCAACAAAGACAATTCAAAATTAAAAAACAAAATAACCAGTGCAGAACTATATTTTGTTTACTATAATAATGAACACGCTTAGTCGTACAGGCCATTAGATTGCAATATTAAGGTAATGCAACAATTTATTAGAGATTCAGAGACTATAACTAAAATTGCTTGCGGTAGAACCAACGTTTTGGGACCTAGCACTCTATAATTGCTACTTAAAGAGTGCCCCAAAACATTTTTACAGTGTTGCAACGGATGCTTCGAACCATAAAAATATTAAAATGTTCCCCATCGTTTTAAAATATTTTAAGTCTTTGGAAGGTATCAAAACCAAAATTTTAGACTTCTACGAAGTCAGTAATGAATGTTCAACTGCAGTATTTAAAAAAAATAAACTTACCCTTGCAAAATTATCCGCATATTCCGCCTACAACACTACAATAAATTATAGCAAACATCAATCTGTTTTTCGAATGCTAAAAGTCCAAAATCAACGAGTTGTACCTGCTAACTGTATGGCATATGTAAACCATAACACAGCTAAAAAGGCGTCATATTTGCTGTCTGTGGATGTTGAAACATTACTTTTAAAAATTCATGGCCATTTTTCTGTATCTGCAAAACGAACAGCAGAACTAAAAGATTTTCAGGATTTGGTAGAGATAGAGTATGCCCCAATTTTGCGACATGTGGTAACTCGGTGGTTAGCTGTTACCTGCAGTGGAAAGACTAATCTCACAACGGCCAGCTATATTATCTTATTTTCGATCACTGGGGGAAAATGAGTGTCCCAAATTAATTTGGAAATACCTTAGAAATGAAGACGAAACTAAAATTCTGAGTAACGCTGAAATTTATTTGTTTCGTTCATCATATAATGGAGACATTTAATAAATCCAAAAGCATTGGAGAGCGATACAATAACGGCACCACAAATATTTAATGTGTCTGAATTAAGAAACGGCATTCGGAGTCGGTTTAAGAGCGGGACCTTAGTGGTGGGGACTCAGTCGTACTTTTAATTTCCACACGAATTACGGAATAACAGCAGGAGAGGGCGGTAATGTAAGAAATAACTCTAATAAATCAATTTGGTTATAAGATGTATCCAGTGTTGAATTCAGACTGATTACTCCGGGGGGGAAATGAAACGTCTGGGGGGTATATTTACCTATTCCCGCGCAATCCACCCATTATTTTCTAAATAAAAAAAAACATGAATATGAAGTGGTAATTTTTCCGGCGGGAAATTTTGTACTGCCCGTGGGGAATTTCCCCCGGTCACCCCCCTGGATTCACCACTGGATCTATCGTTCACGCTTCTATGAAAGAGAGGGCACTAAATAAAGTTTTAGACAGAGGCCAAGTTCTAAAACCCTACTGACGGGCTTTTTCCAAGAACCGTTGTTTCTATTTATAGACCGCCTTGGGCTCACATCGCTCAAGAAGGCCAGTTTTTTTGTAATTACTGTCAAATTTGTATACATGAATTTTCTTGTACTTGCCCTGATTTATTTATCAGATTTAACATATGTAAACATATACATGGCATGGTTAAGTATTCATCTTTAGAGCCCTCAACAACCTTAAAACAGGATCATGAATCTCAATTAACTACAAAGGGTGAGGTAATATCCGAGCTGATAACGCAAAGTTGTATCCAAGAGCAATTTCAGGAAGATAATGGAGACTTGATAGCAAAACTGGACATTGTATCGGAAATGTTTAAAACAAAAAAATTATCTCTTGAATGTAAAATTAAGACTGGAAAATTAATAGACAGGACGATAAATGTTGCAAAAGGAGAAAATGTAACACTAATATATAAATCAAATGAACCAGCAAATACAAAAATCGAAAAACAGCCCACATTCGTAAGTACAAAGAAAAAACGAGTTTCTCATCTAACAGATATTCAAAAGCCATCATCTTCAGAAATTCAAACAGTTTTATCCGAGTGGAAAAAAAAGGAGAGAGTGATCATTCATATACGAAAAATATAGGGATATTTTAGATACGGCGGTATTTATATTTTATAACTATTACACAATGTCTGTATTGAAATTTTAACTATAATAAATTTTTGAAAAAATATTTACTGTCTAAACTCCTGAATGTATGTCTTGAAGATATTATTCTTAAATTATATACCTATAAAACAAATTTTAAATAATTGAAATATTTATTAGGTCCCTAAAAGCACTTGTATGATGTTGAGACCTACAAAAAAAATAGCTAACAAATTCTTTCACACAGCCCGCGATTTTTTAATTTTATAATATTGCAAGGGAAAATTTAACATAGAAAAACAAATAAATCCAAAAATAAGAAAATTTAGAACCAGGCGAGAGTTTTACATACAAAAAAAAAATGAGTTTCACATCTCAGATACTAGTCTGTTGTAAATTCGAACATATTAACATATTCTAGCTATAAGATATCAAAGCACATACCAATAATTTCTATTTCTATATTTAGATTCAAAATAAACATATCCTAATTCAAGATATTTACCGCGATTTTTAACTTCATTTGAACTCCACGAGAGTGCGCATAATGGCGATAAGGTTCGCGTTAGTCTCGTTAGGGGCGCATAGTCGCGGTCAATGCTCCACGCACCGGGATGTGGTTAGTGAGCTCCCGGTTTTAGAAAGACAAAGCCATTTGCATAGCGCTCGTAGTGAGTTTGTGTTCGGATTAATCGTATTTATTTCGGTTTTTAAACTTTAAAAATGCGTTGTGCAGTAGCTGGGTGCCATACAGACTATTAGTCGAAGAACTTTACGAGTGATTTGCTGTTTTTTCGGTTCCCAAAGAACGATGATCTCAAAAAACAATGGGCAAACGCTTGTAAACGAACAGACAAGTTTAATGTTGATAACTCTCGAATTTGTTCCAAACATTTTGATGCAGAGTGTTACGAAAGGAACTTAAAATGTGAGCTTTTGTATATTCAGCTAGAAACCGTCGACTCATTAAACGTGATGCTTTACCCACTGTGAATTTGCCGAATAAAAAATTTGGAGAATCAAGTTCGAATAAGAACAAGAATGATCGATTAAAAAAATCGTACCAAATTTGTTGAAAATGTTTTGCAGGCAAGGTAAGTTTTTGTTCTATTTCTTAGCAGTAAATAAGTTTGTGCTTTGTTGATTAAGTATAAAGATCTTCCTAAACCTTTTATTAAAAATGTAAACAACAAATCTGGTGTGATACACGCACGCAACTTCCTTTTACAGTGATCTTATAATTAGCCAAAAATATGATTTTAAATTTTTAAGCATTTGTCAAAAATTACAAATTCTACAAAAACGGTACAAAATGGAGCGTTAGTTCAAGAGACAAATTTTCTCTAGAATTTTTAGCTGAATTTAAAAATGTAATAATATACCGGGTGTTCTATTTAAAATAGGAGTTAATAAAAAAAATAGAAAAAAAACAAAAGAAACCCATTCAACTGGAAAATCACCTATCTCGCATCAATACACATTAAAACTGTAACAAATATGTAAAGTTAAAAAAAAATCGTTATAGCCGTTTTCTGAAAAAATCGAAAAAAACTGAACACCAACTTCCGGTTATGTGATTTTCTTCAAAAGCTTGCTGTCGCATCTACATAATACACAAAACTTATATATGAAGTTTCAACGCCATACCTCTTTTCGTTTTTGAGATATTCTGTTCACAGACACACAGACAGACCAATGAAAAAAAATATATTTTTTGGGTTCAGGGGACTATGAAACGTGAAGATCTATTGAAAACTCAATTTCGAATTTTTGGGGTGAATCCAATACTTCCTTTATTGTAAAAGGAAGTAAAAATATTAGTGTACACACGTATATTTTAATTGTTTTAGTGAATGTAGTGAACAACAACATAGTGGTAAAGGCAGTGAAAAAATTGACGAAGATATCAGCATGATCAGTGATGTCGTGGAAGCCAACGTAATCGTTGATGAAGATAACAATATCGAGCTTACAACGGATATAGGGTAAGAATTTATTTATAGTTAAATATATCATTTGTTTACTTTCTTAATACGATCGATTTCCAACTTTACTGGTGTGCCTTTCTTTTGATCTCTCTTCTTCTGTTATGTCTAACTTAATCTGGGTTATTTTACTATGTAACAATCCGTAAGAAATTGCGTTTATAATTATAAGACGTATAGGTTTTAAGTTGTCAGAAGAAAGAATAAATCAAAGCCGCCCCTGCATAAATTACAATTATAGCGAACGCGAAAGTTCATTTTCCAAGAACGGAAAGCTACGTTGTAGCAATCAGAAAAAGCGGTTGAATTACATCCGGTGCTCATAAAGCTAAAAGATTTCTGAGAATAGAGAATGCCGATTTGACACTTGCAAGCCCGCGTGGGATACGCTGAATTCGCAACCCCAGAGCGCTCGATGGATAAGTCAAAATTGCAATTGAGCGAAACGGAAGGTCCACTCGGGAAGCTTTTCAAAACGAAGGGTGCCGAAAAGAATTCTCTTGGAGAGTCGCGGGGCACCGCGAATCTAGTTCGCGTCCCGGTGTCCTCGTGTAATTAATTAATCCGTCGATAACATTTTTCGGTGCAAATTCTAAGTCCTAAATACAACTTTTCGATCTAAAACTAAAGTATTTGTGTAGTGCCCAACAATAAGAAAATCCAGATATTCAAGGGGATTGGACACCCATCAATTACAACCCGAACTCAATTTACATTATTATAACTGAACACGGTCGCGCCGTTTAAACTAAATAATAATCAAATCAAGGGGAAGTAGCCAACGCAGGAGAAACAGGTCAGACTTAATTATTGTTATTTATTAACCAACTCGAAGGGCTGCCGCTAGATTTATTCTTTCCTTCCAAGGTAAATTGATGTCACAAACTTTAAGCGTAATTCTGATCAATCATATGTACGAAGCTACAGTTAATTAACCATTGACCCGATAGGGTAAAATTAATGTGTACTTTATCCAAATTTTTAAGTTCTTTTAATATAAGTTAATTATTCTTTTGTGGGTGTTTTATTTAACCATAACTCGTAACTTACAACCCCTAAATTAAGGTTAGTGGTCAACAACCGAGTTATCCTCCGAAGAAGCGAAATTGTGGTCTAAGAGGGAAAACTACCCCTGAGACCGCTTAAGGGTTGCCACCCCTAACTCAAGGGGTGCAACACTTTACAACTATATAAATACTTATTTCAGTACAAATACAGAATCAGATCTTGATGAAAGAGATGAAATTATCAGTAAACTAAAAAAAGATAATGAAGACCTTAAAAATGAAAATAGGATATTTCGAAATTTTTTCTCGCCATCTCAAGTAAATAAATTAATGAATCCGAAAAAACGAGCAACCTGGACTGTAGACGACATTTCTACGGTTAGTAACGAATTCGAACTTGAATAGTTTGCTTCATTTTTGATTCACCTTTGTTATAAACTTCATTTCTGTGAGCTCTTTGGAAATAACAGTTTTATTTATAGGTAATTGTCATTCACTCAGCTGGTGCTCGATCCTATAGACTTCTGTTAAAAAAGGGATATCCATTACCTTGTGTGTCAACCCTGAGGGGATGATGTAAAAAAATAATACTAGAACCTGATATTTTAAAAAAGGTAACTACAAAATCAGAATTATTTTTGTACAGAAATGTTATTTTTATACTATATGTATTTCTTGTGCAGGTCTATACGATTGTGAAAAGAACTGATTTAACTGAAATGCAAAAGTTGTGTGTCTTAACATTTGATGAAATGAAAACCAGGAGTACCTATTTATATGATAAAGCTAATGATGAAACATTGAAGCCCTATAACTATGTTCAAGTAGCAACCTTAAGAGGCTTGGTCGGAAACTGGAAACAACCAATATTCTACGATTACGACTGTCAAATGACCAAAGAGAAACTTTTTGATATTATAAAATATGTCGAAAATGCTGGTTTTCCTGTTGTTGCAATAGTAAGTGATTTAGGTGGTGTTAATCGTGGTTTGCACAAAGAATTGGGCATCACTACAGCAAACACTTGGTTTGTTAATCCAGCAAGTAATCAAAAGGTGTATGTCTTTGCTGACGTGCCTCATTTAATAGAATTATTGAGGAATCACTTTGTAGATGATGGTTTTATTATAAATGGTATAGAAATAAATAAAACTTTCATAGAGAAGCTTATAGGAATCACCAGTTCTACTGACCTGAATATTGAATTTCCCTCGACACTTTGCACATTAGAGGTGCTCAGAGGCAAAGGTTAAATTTGCAACAAAACTTTTTTCCCATGCAATTTCAAGAAATATTACGAGATGTGGAATGCTTGGGGAGTTCAATGGTGAAAATTGGCTTCAATGTGCTGAATTTTTTAAGGATGTAAGTTAAATCAATTCGTCATTTTTCGAGTATTTAAATCTAATATTCCTACATATTTTTTAGGTTAACGATTGGTTTGACTGCTTCAATGTAAGGCTTCTAGAAGATAGCAGGGAGAGAAAAAAAAGCTTCTCTTAGGGTAAAAGGGAAATAATATATAATGACCTTAAGGAAAGATTTAATATTAAATAAATCCTGACTTACCGCTTAAATCAGGACGTATTAGAATTTTTGGGGCGATTAGAACTAAAGGAGGGTTACATGATCATCCAAATCCCCTGGAATTCAAATATCGCCTACGAGCACATATTTTAGGGAAAAATGCAGGATCCCTCTCCAGTGAAGGCAATACTGAGACGGATGATACTCCTGATTTGCAAACCAACAAGGAAAAGCTGTTGAGTAATCAGTACTTTCGTGACCTCGGTACTGAGGAGACAAACAATCCAGATTGTGATTTTTTAAATCAAGAACTGGATGCCATCCCATATGATGATTTGCAGAATATGGCGGGCTATATTTGCCATAAGCTAAAAAACGCTGAACCAACAGTGTCTACTTCGACAAATACTGTTGATTCAGCTTCTTTTACATGGGTTTTGTCTGAGGGAGACTTAGCTAAACCTTCTGAAGAAATGATGCTGCACATTGCAAAAATTAGAAAAAAATTTCAATTACATAAATTCCGATAATTTGCTTATTTGCAAGGGATATTTGAGTCATTTACTCAGTTGTGCATCAAATGTTGATTGTAGCAATAAAATAAAAACGTTATTCTTTCGTTCAAGAATGTTTTTTCGCATGCGAAATTTAAATAAGGTGCTACAAGATAAGGTTTTGTCAAAAAAGAGAAAAATTTTAAAAACTGTCGCATAATAACTAGATATTTATGTGAACAATTTTATGTTTCCCAGTAATAATATTTATAATATTAGTTTTTGAAAAGTGCACTCAAGATGTCCAAACTAGAAAAATTGTAGTTATGTAACTGTTATTTTCTTTTCATTAATAAGTACTTCGTTAAAATAGCCTTATGTCTGTTTTATTTTTGTTAATAATAATGTAAGCATTTAAATATATTTTTTATCCACAACCGACGTGTTATGAGGCCATAATTACACTGTTTTCAGTTGTATTATGGTGTCTATAAGACACTAGTGTTTTCTATTGAAATTTACATTTTATATTGTTGAAAACAATTAAATATGACAATGTCAGCAAAATGTCAGCACAACGAGCTCATGAACGAAGCATACTAGGCGTCAAATTAACTGATCGCAAACGTAACAAATGGATCCGAGAACAAACCAAAGTTACGGATGTAATGGAGAGGGTAGCCGAATTGAAGTGGAGGTGGGCTAGTCATGTGGCCCGAAGGACTGACAATAGGTGGACTAAACTACTTTTAGAGTGGAGGTCTAGACTTGGACGCAGGAATGCAGGGAGACCAACAACGAGATGGAGAGACGATATTAAGAAAAGGGCAGGAACCCAGTGGATGAGAAAAGCTCACAATCGATGGAAATGGTATGAAATGGGAAAAGCCTACATCCAGCAGTGGATCGAAATAGGCAGATCGTGATCGTGATATTTTTTATTGTACAACTTGAAGCTAATAAATATACATTTTTATTTATTAAAATTTTTTATTGAAAAATGTTAAGAGTACCTACTCATCTGACATGTTCAAACTTTAATTATTATTATTCCCAGACAACTAAATGTCATGAATAATCATAAAACACTAGTGTCTTATAGGCACAACAATACAACTAAAAACATTGTCATTATGGTCTCATATTAAAAATATATATCCACTGAAAGAGGTAAAAAATATGTAAAATAAAAAAGAGAATTCTAAAATATAATTAAATTAACCATTTTAAATGCGAAAATCTATCATTTGTTATGAAATTTGATGATCCTTCTAAGTCTGTGTTCACTTTACCATCTGCTCTAAGTACTCAAAATAATATGTCAATGCATGTGTGTCAGATCTTAAAATACGTAATATGTCAATATAATTTCATGTTAGATTCAATATCTTTCATTAATGGTTGATATACCAGTCAAAATTCGGACTATTACTGACTGAATTGTTATAAAAGTCGTGAAGAAACCATATTCCCCTATGATAAATTTCTCCGTAACTGTATGACGTCATGCGCCATATCTTGTTTACTTGTATCATGAGTGATTCCGTTGTTAATTTCCGTGAATTGTTTTCGTGTGTTTTGTTTATGTTTCCCTCGTGTTGCGTATTTTATACGAATTAAGTGTTTTTCAAGACTTAAGTTGCAGCGTGTTATCTACATTGTGAGTCAGTAGAATAATTGAATATAATAAAATAATATTGCTGGTGATCATTGTTGTTTGTAGGATCCTGCTTTAAAAAAACATGGGTAGAAGCACTGTTAAATGCCGTAAAAGAAACAAAAGAGCACAAAGCACCAAATCAAGTTGGATCAACCGTAAATCAATGTATGTATGTAAATATTTACAGTTTTTGTAAAATAGGTGCTTCAAACATTACAGAAAAAGCAAACATTCCTAGCATCTTTGACGATGTAGAAACTTCTATAGAAAGCACCTCATGCGTTGGAGAAATGTTAAAGTAAGTTCTTTTTTGGTGTTCCAAGATTTTTTAAAACATTTATTTTAACCATTACTTATACTAATCAACAAGACGACGGGGCAGAGACTTCAAATGTAGTAAATTATACAAGGTAAACAAAAGTAATTATTGCTGTAGAAGTTAAGAATTGATATTCATCTTTGAAGTTGCTCCGTTTTCCGCTTTAGTTTGTTGCACGGTGTTGGTACCAGGTTCCCCCACCCTTCAAAAAAGAGCACTTCCTGTAAAAAAGACGCAGTTACCAGTTTGCTTGATGGAGGTAAACTTGCTTGCCAGGACCGAGTAACAAAATGTCCTATCTATTCAGTAACTACTTAAAATAATTTTCGAGTGTAGTATTAATGCTAATATCCAATATGCGAATTCCAAAAATATACGGCCGTTTCACTGTGAGTATCATCATCCCAGTGTACACGTGCAAGGCGCAGAACTCATCATGTAGAAAGGTCTTACAACCAGCGACTTACTCAGGCAATCTATTTCCCATTAAATCAAAACAGAAGTAATAGTAATGTTAGTCTTTTAGTTTTTCCTCAGATGTTACTAATCATAGAGAACTAATGGAAGTAGATGCTTTAATTAAAGCGTAAGTGGTTGGTTATATTGTTTCTAGCTTTCAGCTAGAGCAGGTTAAAATCGAATATAATTTTTATGTAAACTTTCATAACTTATATTTAGCAATCCAAGATGGTATGACAAAACATACACTAGTAATCAACTTTCGAGTGAAACCGGCAGCAGATCATTTATCACAAGTGGAATAAAGGCAACAAGGAATATAACGAGTAATTACATATTTTTATAAATAATTTAGCATGGGATTTAATTGCATTATGATGTTCATTGCAGCATTGTAAATTGTCCATTGAACATTGAGACTATTTCTCAAGATTTGCCTTCTATTGTTGAAACCGAATTGTTGAGCTTGGTTATGTGCTACAATGGTCCATGGAATTGCAGTATAATCTAATCATTTCAAGATTGGTACTAGTGGAGAATTGTACGTAGATAATGAAAAATAAAGGTTTAGTTAGCACAATCGTTCAAGTGCAAAATGTGTCCACGTATATATGAATACGATACGGAAAACCCAAATAAATCTATTAATTACTACTATTAATTATGGTGCAGTTTGGGGCACACTAGCTAGAGGAAGCAGCTATACTCATATGGAAGAATTTCTGAGCTGTATGGATATTTCTTGTATGTCCGACAATATCTTTTATGATACTGAACATGATGTTGGAAAGGTTGGCATCTGAATCAAATTACTTACGAGGAAGAATATATTATTTTAATTTATAGAAATGGCGATCATCTGACTGGCGATCCATGGAAGCTACTGGCGTAAGAGAACGAATAAACGCTCTCGCGATTATTATTATTATTATAATCAAGATCCCTGTTACCAATTGGTGTAGGGCTCTCGCGAAAGGACAAATTTGCCCCGACGGAGGCCATGGATAACTGTCTATGTTGACGGATCCTGGAGCAACCGTTCATATGGGAGCAACTTCAATTTGTTATCTCGCATGGTGGGAATAATTGGGCGTCACACTGGAGAATTGTTGTTCATTGGGTTAAAAGCAAATTTTGAACTATATGCACAAGAGCCGAATACAAAAATGAGCAGCCAAAAGATCACAGTTGTTACAAGAATTGGAACAAATCCGCTCCAGCTATGGAATCTGCGTTGGCAGTAGGATTTTCAATGAGTGAAGAAATACAATTCATTGCAGATGGGGATGCAAATGTTTTTGCAAAAATAAAAGAGAAAGTTTCGTACGCCATTATGCTCGAAAAATAGAATGTACTAATCATGCATTAAAAATTATGGTAAAAACTGGTAAAAACTTACGAAAAATTAAGGGTGACATACATATAGACGCTAAAAGCAGGAAAATACTCACTATACAGTAAACAATATTACTGACAAAGAGAGCAAAATGCTGTATTTATAAACATTCTAAGAGAGAAAATGAAGATATGAATCTTTTTGCAATAGTGTGGGAGATCAATGGGAAAATAAAATTCCAGATCTCAAAGACAATCACATTTACGATCATTTGTCTGGTATGTAACAAAATAAAATATTAATATGTATTACTGAGTATCTATTTATATTGTAGGTGCTACGTACTTGCTATTCCGAAAAGCACACCTGCTTATTGCAAATTAAAATAACAATCGAGCAGAGCAGCTGATAAATATTGTTGCTCGATTTAATATGGGAAAACGCCTTAACTTAGTACAGCGTGAATGCTATGAGAGACGTGTGCACTAGTCTGCTTTAAGGTACAATAAGTTTTTTAAGTGGAATTTAAGCCCTTGAAAAAGAGGACAGGAAGGAGCCCTGGATCACACTTAAAAAATTTAATAAACAGTCTGTGAAAAGAGACAAGTCATGCAAAAAGACACAATTTGTTAAAACACCTCAACGTAAAGTACACACTTGACAAGTTCCCAACACAGATTATAGCGTTAACGTGGACGAACCAGAAGAGGAAGAAGACTTGAATTTTATTACGATGGAAGTGGAGACATTGGTTCAAGATTTGCAGGTAAGAAATTTGTTATTTAATTGCATTTTGTTCTTATCGCCGCGCTGCTTTAGGTTAGTAGAGAAGAAAGTTTCTGTGGAAAGAAATTCCGTTGGCCAATTTATAATAATAATAATAAATGTCTTTATTTCCCAGGCAAATACAATTGAGAATAATTATTAAATAATTAAAAAATAATATTACTGTGGGTTGCCCATGGAAATCACAAGGCGCAGTTCAAGTTTGCACTTGCTCTTCCACTGTAACCTTTGGGAACCAGATACATGAGAAGTATAGGGAGAAAAGGCTTACTGCTTCATTATTTGGAAGAGTTATTAAGCGTAGGCCTCATACTTCCTGCCATATGGTAAAAGCGTGTTTGCAGCAAACTCCTTTTCATTCGGATGCTACAGAGTATGGAATAACCAAAGAACCTGTAGCCATCAAAATCTTTGAAAATTATAAAAGGGTGAAGGTCCAAAAATCAGGTTTTTGGATACATGAAAGTTATGGCTATTTGGGTGCATCCCCTGATGGTACATAATTTTATTAAATCCTTTGTCACTGCACATCATTCAATATAATTATTGTACACATATTTTAGGTCTTGTAGAAGAAAATGCTATTGTGGAAGTAAAGTGTCTGTATGTCCCTAAGGAACAAACAAGCACCTTGGAAGAATTGATAAAAAAAAGGAAGTCCACTATCTGTTTATCAATTAATAACGAAAAAATGGCACTGAGAAGACAGCATTATTACTATTATCAAGTAAGACAATGTACCAATCAACAAATGCTTTTCATAACTTGGTATTTTCAGGTAAAAGGGCAACTAAATATCTGCCAAAAAGGAAAGTGCTACTTTATAGTCTATGTCAACGATACAATCCCGCTGTTTGTGGAGGAAATTACAAAGGACATACAATTTTTGGGAAGATAAAATTGTACCTGTCTCGAAGCAATTTTACATGCAATGTTATAGGACATGAAATTATCAGGGGAAATTTTAAAAAAAAGGAAAAATGTATTGACCCACCATATTTATAGGAAGCAATAAGTAAAAGGAAAAATGAGGTATGGCCATCACACGACTTTGTTTTACGGCGCAATCTGCACAAAGAAATTTCAGTTGTGACAATGACTTTAAAACTGAAATTCTCTGATACACGAACCAAGCAGCAGACTGATTATGGACCAGGAATTGCAGAAATAATACTGAGAGAAGAACTGGCTACAGAAGTTCAAAGTCTTATAGAGATATTAGAGGTAAATCATATATTTACGATTTATGCTATAGGAGTACTATTGCTCTCTTGTTACACAGGTTTCAACCGAAGAGCAGTTGCAAGTTGCTGCAACTACTGTTGGGCAATTTCACAATGAGTTGTATTCAAGTCAAAAACTGCATGGGCTTACTGTTTCCAATTTTGATGCGGTTGTGAAAAAAAGGTCAACGACACCTTGTAATGCACTGGTAAAGAAAATATTGAAGACCAGTTTCATTCTGACAGCTACGATGGACAGAAAAAGAAACGAAATTGTGGCAATTAACAAAATCCCTGATATGACGGTGCGTCCATCTAGTATTATTACTATTTCTACGGAGTATGGACTCTTGGCTTCTCCAGATGGCACCATTACCACAATTGTCTGACCAATTTACTAATAAAATTTGGTGTTACAGGTCTAATAAATCATAAGGACATTGTGGAAGTTAAGTGTTGCAGGTTCCAATGTACCTTATCAAATGGCGATAAAGAATAGTTATATTCATTTTTACAGCTGTTTAATAATATTAGTTTGTGGAAAAATTCATTAGCAGCTAAACGTTTACATTTAATTAAACACATTAAAATTGTAAAAATATATTTCGACTGTTAAGTCTTCTTCAGTTTACTTATTTTAAAAATCTGTAAGTTAAATCGACCACAGGTACCAGCTAGGCGAAAACCCGTACACTAGCCGCAGGCAGGGCCCAAATCAATGTGTGTATGTACAGGTATTTTAACGTGTAACCGAAGATTATTGAGAGGCTGTACCTCAAATTGTACTCAGTACCTTCTATGAAAATGAACTTTACTTGCTGTAGGCCCTATTGGGTCACTTGTCAACGGCACTGAGCTAAACAATATAAGTAAATTGTGATATTTGAGAGCTGCGTGTAGTTTTATTTGATGTTGCCGCTTAACGTTCTTTTGCAGCTATAGTTCTTAACCCATTATAAGAACCCAGTCTGCGAATCGTCTGTTTAAGCATTTGAGATACCTGGCTGTTAGTTTTTCTCTGGATTCGCTGGCGCCCCTTCCGGTTTCCATTCAATTAATTTACTGCACGCCATTCTTCGACTTGCGCTAGTCGTGCCCACCAGGTATCTGATTTTGCTTGATGTAGTTGAGAAATATAGCCAGCGAATTGCCGCGTTTAAATTTAACATAACAAGTTTAGGTCTCTTTTAATATACGTCTTTATAACTTTCTTGGGTGTTTTATTTAATTGAAAATCAGTAGCATAACCGTTACATTACACAAACAATATATGATATTTCCATCCGTATATTCAAATATCAAGTTTTAAAAGGGTGCAAAGCTTTCAACGCAATATCTTTGGCCCATTTTGTTTGCGTTTCATTGGAAGAATTTTAGAAGCAAAAGATAATTTCATTTGCGAATGAACGTGATATGAAACACTAGCTTTTCTTTAAAAAAATTTGCCATAAGGCCTGCCTTCTTGTTGTGGAGAAAAGGACAGACACAACTTTTACAGTCGCATCTTCAGAAGATCGCAATCTTTTGTATACGGTTGACATAACAATTGAGCAATGCGATTGTCCAGCTGGAGCAGGACAGCAAACATCTTTGTGCAGATTACAACACAGGTGTTAATTTGCCAACTACCCCACATCTGTTGTTCTCTGACCGCGTTGAGCTTGCCAGTTTGGCACTTGGAAAGAATTTTTTTATTGGTATGAAGGAAATGAACAGTGAGATGATACAATCACCATCCTGCGGTAATCGGGATTTTGAACAGCCTATGCGAAGTAAACTAGATGGTAATATTCTTCCAACTGAAGGAGTGCAACGGTCAGATGATTCTTCTGATGAGATAGCTGAGGAGTTTAAAGCTGAACTTATATCGTTTCAGGATCATTTAAAGAAACTTGATATTTTCGCAGAGTCTCATCCTTCCAAATTTATGCTGAAGAACATAAAGGAACTAAACGCAAACATAAATGGTATTGAAAGTGAACAAGATTTTTACGAAATTTGTTCAGCGATAAAAAATATAAGGCCTGGGAGACCGATCAAAGTCCAACCAACATCAATTGCGCGCCGTAAGAAGAGAGAACTGCATGCAGGCACGAGAGCGATGCAGGCAGGTAGACCAGCTAACACCGACCTAAGGTCGAAAGTCAATAAGAAGAAAAGAGCATTGAGTGCAAATATTTGTCTCAACACAACAAATGCAAAAAGTAAAAGTCATGGCAGTGCTCACTAGTTGTTCAGAATATTAATCTGTTTTTTTTATATTATTCCTCTAGTCTATTTTGTACTTATCTAATTTATTATTGTTACTTAGGATAGGGACTTACTTATCTACTTAGCCTTGTAGGTATCTACTTAATAAAGCATTTAGTAAAACTTTGTATGCTAGTTTTTGACAATATGACTATTATTATTATTAATATTTTTATCTGTATCTACAAAGAAGACGCGCCTAGAAAGCTTATTGCAGAGTGTTTATTTGCATGTGTGTGCGTTAACCCCTTAGGGAACGGAGCTGCAGGTCTCGCATCCGTTTTCTACACGATTAGCGCACTCAGTTGCGCTAGCACTATGGGAAACGGAAAAATGCAGCCCGGCTAGCACACTTTACTCCCGAAATTTCCATAGTTGTGGGATCAATGCTAATTTTAATGGCCTCTTTGGTGACACCACTCTTTTGTTCCTCATCTTTTGGTTTTACCACTAAAACATTGAATAGTGAATGTCCTGTTTACAAGCGGATTTTGGAAATTGAGAGAAACAAAGTAAATTTTTTAGAATATCTGAATCCGGCACCACACAAAGGAAAATTACTTAAATATTCAAAGTTTATTGGCTAATTTCGAGCAATTAGAGGCACTAATTGAGATATCTAACCCGTCCATAGTAATGCTGTGTGAAACAAGTGTAACAGAAGAAATTAATCGATGTGAAGTCACTGTTTCGGGATATTCTATTATCAGATGTGACTCACAAAGTAGACACACGGGTGGTGTTATTATGTACATAACAAAAGGTATTAAATATATGAATATCCAGCGCAGTGTGTTACACTGAGTGGATTTTAAGTGTCAAAATATCCAAATGATTTTCGAAAGGTATACAGATTGTCCGAAATCCGTTTATAACATAGGAAATTAACGAGTGCGACAAAGAGTTAATATTTTCCGTAGATGGGTCATTCTACAAATAAGGCACACTTTGATGTCCCATAAAAGTAATATATTCTTTTAATCAAGCTTAAAGTAGTAAAAATATATGATAACATTACATACTTTTCGTCATATATTACTAAGTATAACTGGGACTTAATTTTTACTATATATTTAAAATTACTCGAGAAAATTACAATTTTAGCTGGCAGTGTACTGTGATTCTGTAGTGGTCCCAGATGGCTTGGCCTTAACTTGCAGATTATTTTTTTTAATCCAGTACTGTATTATGGTTTTGACGTCACATATTATTAATGTCTATACGGTGCTAAATAGTATTTCAAGGTCAAATTAAAATTTTTCACTTTTTAAAAGTGCTTTTTCAAGCTTTAATACTGTGTCCCACGAATTTTTCCACTTCGTTACTACCACTGTGTCACCAAACATAATTTCCATTAAATGACTATAGATGGCACTACGTTTCTATAGGTGTCTTAGCAAAGAGGTCTACCTTACCATCACACGCGGGAAGTAACAAATATCTAGAAGAATTTGCTCAAGTGAGCTAAACCGTCTGTGTGTGTAGCGTGTGTTTATTAAACATCTACTGTATTACCTACATTTTTTAAGGTAAAAATTGATAACTTTTGGTTTCATGAATATTTCATAGCATACAAGGCCACTGTTCAGTAGTTTAAAAATTTGTACTGTTTACCAAGTTTATGACTTGTTTTGATCAAAATGAGGTTAGAATTTCTACTACGTTACCGGTCCACTGCGTTACTAACGTTTGGTAACGCAAAGGACATCTAGTAACACAGGGGATATTCAGCACAATAAAAGCTCCTCGGAGCGAATTTACAAGAAAGTAATTCTAGTTGGCACATGTAAATATAGGTAAATAAATCTTTTCTAACAGGTTATGGCGTTAACGCCAGCAGAGAAACAACGCCGCTACAGGCAGAGAATGAAACAAAACCCGGCTAGAGAAAATGAGAGTAAAAGAAAGGCAAGAGACAGATATCACGCTAAAAAGATTTTGATAAAGGATAAGACACTTAGAGAGCAGAGAAGAACACGAAAAAAGTGGAGTATATACAAAAAAGAAAGAAGACAATTTCAAAAAGCGGTACAAATTGTACTTGAATTGACCCCACCATCTACACCACAATCTCTTGATTACAACCGTGCTGAAAATAACGCTACACGAGGACGCAAAAAAGTGCGCCGTGATCGATCACAACTTTATAGAGAAAATCGTAATCTGAAAAATGAAAATATGCAATTAAGACGACGTATTGAAATGTATAGAAAGAGAATTTACCGAAGAACAGCAAAAGCCAAGAAATGTGTTGAAGATATGTCACCATTTTCAAACACAAAGCATATGGTAAATGAATCTTTCTCTCTTTCTAGTACACCTACCTCACAAACGAAAGAAGTTGCAAGAAATCTTTTTAAATACCACACATTAACATACGCTATGCAAGAGCAATTCAAAGGTATGAAAAAACAACAAAAACGATCTGCGAGAAAAATTTTTAGTTCCAAAATTATTAGAAAATACGGACTATTAGGTGAATTAAGGAATGACACCGTAGGAGTGCTTACCCGGAGAAAGAGCAGAAGCATATGCAGTAAAAAATTAATTAAATCTATACAACAGTTTTACTTGAGGGATGATGTTAGCAAAGCGAGTGCTGGAAAGAAAGAAACCAAAACCAAATTTAAACAAAAGAAACAGAGAAGATATTTGCTTGATACTATGAAACAATTATACAAATCTTTTTTAAACAGAGTGATCAGAAATGCTCCTACTCATATTTTGCAAGGCATCGTCCATTCTACGTTGTAGTTCCATCAGTAGACAATCGTGATACATGTGCCTGCAAAATTCACATAAACATGACTTACAATATAGCAGCTCTTAGGAGGCAGAATATTATTGACAGCAATAATATGAGTGTGTTAATTCAATCGACAGTCTGTAATGTGAACTCCAAGGCATGTATGTATAATACATGTTTGATATGTAAAAACAAAACATTTCCTTGCAATACTGTGAATTTCGCTGCTTCTTCTTCTTCAAGTGCCTATCTTCTGAGGATGTTGGCTATTACGCTGGCCCATGTAATCTTATTCACGGCTGTTCTGAACAGTGTTGTAGTAGTCAGTCCGGACCACTGTCTGAGATTACGCAACCATGATATACGGCGTCGTCCCGGACCTCTTCGACCTTCTATCTTACCCTGTAGAATTAGTTGGAGTAAGCGGTACTTCTCACTCCTCATAACATGCCCAAAATATTCCATCTTCCTTCGTTTAACTGTTGTTAGAACTTCTTTGCTCTTATCAAGACGTTGTAATACGGTGTTGTTTGATGTGTGATGTGTCCATGAAATTCTCAACATGCGGCGATAGCACCATAACTCAAAAGCCTCTATGCGCTTGCTTGTTGCTTCTGTTAAAGTCCAGGCCTCGGCGCCATATAGCAGGACTGAGAATATATAACATCTAAGGGCTCGAAGTCTGATATGTATGTTAAGGTTGATGTTGCATAATAGTCTCCTCATCCCGTTGAATGCGCTTCTTGCTTTCTCAATTCGGACCGTGATTTCTTTTGAGTGGTCCCAGTCCTTATTTAAGTTACAACCCAAGTATGTAACATGGTCTACCTCTGATAGCACGTTGCCATTAGCTGTGAACTGATTGTTGTTAGCTATGTTATTTTTGCTGATGGTTAGAATGTGGGTTTTTTTGCAGTTCAGTTTCATCCCGTATCGTTCGCATGCTCTTACAACTTGGTCAATCAGTCTCTGTAGGCCCTCAGCGCTGTCTGCAAGCAGTACTGTGTCGTCGGCATACCTTAAGTTGTTAATTAGCTCACCGTTAACAACAACACCATCTTCTATGTTGTGAAAAGCTTCTCTAAACAGCATTTCTGAGTAGACGTTAAATAACGATGGAGACAATATGCAGCCCTGACGGACCCCTCTTTTCACGTTAAATTCTTGAGACATCTCGTTTTCCACTCGAACCATTGCTTTTTGTTCCATGTACAGTTTAGATATTACACGAAGATCTTTGTTGTCTATACCACTGCTTTGCAAGACCTCGAAAAGTTTAGCATGTTGAACTTTGTCGAAAGCTTTCTCAAAGTCTATGAAGCACGTGAAGATATCGCAGTTGACATCTCGTGCTCTCTGGATAAGTACCTGAATGCTAAACAGCGCTTCTCGTGTCCCAAACCCGTTTCTGAACCCAAATTGGGTTGTACTAATATTTTCTTCGAGCTTTCTGTAAATACGTGTGTGAATGATGTTAAGGAAAATTTTAAGCGCATGTGACATCAAACTGATTATTCTGTGATCCGAGCACTTATTGGCGTTTGCTTTTTTTGGCAGTGGTATAAAGATCGAGGCTAGCCAGTCCTTTGGTAATTGTCCGCTGTCATAAATTTTGTTAAACAGCTCCGTCAAAACCTGCATTTGGTCGTATTCTAGCAGTTTCAAGATTTCTCCGTGTAGTTGGTCTGGTCCGACTGCTTTGTTGTTCTTGAGTCGTTTGATTGCCATATAAACTTCGTTTGTGGTAATTTCTGGACCAGTGTAGTTTGACAATAAGAGTTCCGTTCTATTATCATCTTCAAATAGATCTTGCATGTACTCCTTCCACCTTTGTAATTTCTTGTCAGTTTCTGTGATTGGTTTGTTATTGTGGTCTAATATTGGATTCTTATTCTGCGTTCTCATAATTCCTGACATTTCTTTAATTTTTTTGTGAAGTTGGAATACATCATGTTTTGCGTCTAGATTCTCAATCTCGATGCATTTCTCCTGCAGCCACATTTCCTTCGCCTCTTTAATTTTTCGTATTACTTCTTTGTGTAGTTTGTTATATTTTTCTATATTTTTATTTTTATGTTGTCGCCTTTCCTCCATTAGTTTCAGAATCTCATCTGTCATCCATTCTTTCCTCTTGGTTGCTTTTTCTGATTTCAAGTTGTCTTCCGCTAGGGACACCACACACTCTTTAACTGCACTCCATAATTCTTCTATCTCTGTTTTCTTATCGCTTTGTTCACTTATTTTGTCAAATTTGTTGTTAAGGTCTTTTTTGACTTTTTGTTGTATCTCACTTTTTTTCAGTCTTTGTATGTCTATTTTTGGTACTTTTCCTCTATGCACTTTCTTTAAGCGTAGTCTAGCCGTCGCTAGCAGGAGATTGTGGTCGGACGGAACATCTGCCCCTGGGTATGTTTTTGCTGCCGTAATTGTGTTTCGGTACCGTCTATTTATGATGACGAGGTCAATTTGATTTCTTACTATTCTTTGATTGTTATCTGCTGGTGATTTCCAGGTGTACAATCTCCTGGGGGGCAATTGAAAGTAAGTGTTCATGATTGTGTGATTGTTTTCCTGGCAAAATTGTATTAGACGGTCTCCTCTACTATTTCTTACACCAAGTCCGAAATTTCCTACCACGTTCTCTACTGCACCCCGACCAATCTTAGCATTGAAGTCTCCAAGAATGATGTTAACTTCTTCTTTCTTTGTATATCTTATTGCGTCATTCAGATGTTCATAGAAGACTTCCAGTTCATTTTCTGTGCTCGCTGATGTTGGGGCGTATGCCTGAATTATATTTAAGTTCCATGGTCTTGCGGCTACCTTTAAAAGTGCAACCCTATCTGAGATGGGTACGAATCCGCACACTGCATTGTTTATCTTTTTGTTGACTATTATAGCAACTCCATTTCTATTACCTGTTGTATTGTCGCCTGAGTAGTAAATATGATGTTCATCAATGATGCTTGTCCTGTATTGGGCCATCTTACCTCACTACATCCCAGGATCGCTATGTTAAGTCGTTTCATCTCTTTTATGACATTTGCCGCTTTCCCCGACTGATATAGACTATGAACATTCCATGTTCCTATACGTTTTTCGCAATTTAGTTTTACGGTATTTTGTGTTGTTTTGGTTTTTGTTTCTGTTATGCAAGGATTTCGCTTGATGACGACCTGAGAAGCCTTGCATTGTCTTCCCCTGCCGTGTTCTGGCTTCCGAATTCCAGAACCGATACATGAATTATTATTATGATACATAGGCCATTGTGTTATTACTAGGGAAGTTTAATGGAGTGGTTTCCCGTTGCCTTCTCCATCGCTGTATCACAACCGGTTAAATCATAATGTGATCCTCGCTTGTGAGTGTCTGATTCACAGCCAAACCAATCTTCTTGATTTCTGCCTGTGGTCAGTATTGGAGTAACCAGCTGCAGTCATCCAATTGCTAGTTTTGGTCCGCCCCGGGTATTTGATTTCCTCGGTACCACCCATATCTGGGAGGCATTCCCCTATCCGCCACCTGGGGAGGCGCCCGATGGAGGACTAGCGCAACCCCACACGGGTTGTAGTTCCATCAGTAGACAATCGTGATACATGTGCCTGCAAAATTCACATAAACATGACTTACAATATAGCAGCTCTTAGGAGGCAGAATATTATTGACAGCAATAATATGAGTGTGTTAATTCAATCGACAGTCTGTAATGTGAACTCCAAGGCATGTATGTATAATACATGTTTGATATGTAAAAACAAAACATTTCCTTGCAATACTGTGAATTTCGCTGCTACTGAGGAAGAAATAGAATGGAACGAGTGGGTACGAAAGGAAGAAATTTATGAAAAGGAAGGTAAACGCAAGAAGGTGGCAAAAAACTTGAAAGAAAGGTTGAAAGCTCCCGTACACATCTTGATCGAAAAGTTTCAAGACCAACTGATTCTTCTAAAGACACACAGATTTAACATTAAAAAGCAGTACCAAGCCTACAGGAGCGCAATCGATGGTCTCAAACGTAATGAAGTCGTCATCCATATAGACTTCAGTGAAAACTACAGCTGCAAGTTTTCCGAAGAAGTACAGGCTTTTCATTTCGGGGGGTCTCGAAACCAAATCACTTTACATACAGGTGTTTTGTATGCTAGTGATAATGCTACTACTACCCCACTCTCCTTTTGTATGATTTCATCATCCAATGATCACAGCCGGTCAGCAATTTGGGCTCACCTGCATCCAATTCTAAAACTTATCAAGGAGCTTTACCCAGAAGTAGACACAGTTAATATTTTTTCAGATGGTCCTTGTACACAGTACAGACAGAAGCAAAACTTTTATTTATTTTCAACAAAAATTTATGAATACGGTTTTAAACGTGGTACATGGTCTTTTTTTGAAGCAGGCCATGGAAAAGGAGCAGCAGACGGAATTGGTGGTGTTCTAAAGCGAACAGCGGACCGGATAGTATCACATGGAAATGATGTAACCAATGTAAATCAGTTTTATAAGTTAGTTCAAGAACAAACTACAGTGAAATTGTTTGTTATAAATGAGGAAGCCATTCAAAATATCTCCAAAAAGTTGCCATCGAACATTACAGTTCTAATAGGAACTATGAAGCTTCATCAAATATCTACAGAATTCTCCGGTATTTTGAAATATAGAGATTTGAGTTGTTTCTGTATAGCAGAAGGGATCGTCGGCAGAGGATTTTGTGATTGTTATGTGCCAAAAACATATATTCCTGCACCAGAACCAAAACTTCGAAAAAGGAGCAAAGAAAAAACTGTTAAGAGAAACAGCTTCTACAAGCAAGTATATGGAACAGATTCAGAGTCTGATGTTCCCACAAGAGAGAAAGTAAGTGGTTTTGATCTTCATCCAAATAACATAATTAAAGATACCTACCTTTTGTGTGAAATTATTGGAGGCGTAAAGAATAACACAAAATGTTGGTATTGCATTGGAAAACATTGAAGAAGATGGGGAAGTTAAAGTAATGTTTCTCAGGGCCATGAATGAAGAATGTAAAATCTTCAAAGTCAAAGAATCTGATGTTGCCTATATTCACTTTGATCGAATTTTGAAGATTCTCAAAAATCCAAAACCAAAAATGACTGGGCGCCGACTTTATTACGAATTCGATAACTCAATAAACGTTTATGAAAAATGCTTTAACAACGTCAACGGCAAATATTTTCATACCCATATCTATATATTTTATTTCAATGTGTGCATGTTCTGTTTTAGTTAAATATTACGTAATATTATTTTTATTTAAATATGTGTATGTTTTGTTACACTACGTTAATAGGTAAAAGTACCATTTTATTTCAATGTGTTTATGTTTTATTTCAGTTGAATATATAAACATAAGCTATTTATTTGCATGTTTATCCTCTACGTTACTTGTGTTCCACTGCGTTACTAAAAAAATGTTAAAAAAAAGAAAAAGTGCACTGCTGGTGGGCGAAAACTATTTAAAATGAGCAGTGGTAACTAAATTTAACAGATTTTTAAACATTGTTGCGATTTTATTTTTTCAACTTTTGAAATCCAAATGTTTGCCTTAATAGTAGAATGACCCAGATACTTAAGTTTAAACCAAATTAGACAACTACAGTCTGCTTTGAAATACATTTGTCATGAAAATAGTCACAATTTGTCATTGAAATTTTAGGAAGTTCAAAATGCCGTATACGCAGGAAGAAAAAATTCAAATTATTAAATGGATTCATGGTAGCAATTCAGTGGCTGATACTATCTATTTATTTATAGCGGTTTTCGAAAATCGTCCCAATCCTTCACGTGCAACAATATCACATATTGTTCACAATTTTGACAAGGTTTTGTTTCGAAATGCAAATGTAAACGAAATGTAGCACGAGTTAACGAAGCGAAGGAAGCACGAATTTGATGATTTGTGCTAGTGCCGAACAGGAACCATCTAAATCAGCGGGCCGCAACGCCCGCGCAAGGGGTCCGCGAAGGTTTTAAGATGTTTTGTGGCTTTAATAGCAAAATTAAGAAAAATCGCAGGGAAAATGAATCGCTGGCTTAATCTGAAGCTCAAAATTAGTGATAAATGTTGACGAGGGAGCATCGTGTTCAAAACGAAATTATGCTACGGACAGGAAGAAGATGAAATATCTAATGATACTGTTAAAAAACGAATTCAATATATGTTAGCGAATATCAAAGAAGAGTTGGTAAAAAGAGTTTGCGAGAGCTACTATCTAGTCTCCAGCTGGACGAAAGTACAGACGTAAGCAACAAATCGTTCTTACTATGCTACGTGATATACGAGTATGAAAGAACAATTATCGAAGATATATTATACTCATCTCCTCGTTGGTACCTACTACTTCTGAAGAAGTGTTTAACAACTTTTTCTCACATGCAATGGAATTGAATGGTTAAAATGCATAGGAATTAGTACAGATGGAGCGCGGGTAATGTCTGGAAAATTGACTGGACTCATAGCGCGGATTCGCCATATCATACCATCTCGTATGACTTGAAAGCATTGCTGCATACATAGGGAGGCGCTAGTTGCTAAAAAGATACCAGAAAAACTGAAAGAAACCTTGAAGAGGAAGTCGTCAATTTCATTAAAGAAGTCACTGTATTCAAGACTTTATGAGTAGCTTTGTAAAGCCATGGATAGTGAACACCATCAAGTTTTGTTGCACACCGAAGTTCGTTGGCTTTCACTAGGAAATGCTCTGTCTCGTTTTTCTTAATTGAGAGATGAGAAAAGATTATTTTTCATGAAGCAACAATCGCCCTTTTCATTAAGCGAGCGTTTGAATGATTTTTTGTGGTTAGCCACATTGGCATATCTGTCGGATATCTTTGCCCATTTAAATACACTCAATTTAAGTCTTCAAGGAGAAAATGTATCCATCTTTCAAGTTGAAGATAAGATTGAAGCAATGATAAACAAATTGGAAATATGGGGTCAGCGCCTCTGAAAAAAAACTACGACCAATTTCCAAACCTCAGGAGCTTTCTTGAATCTGCCGAGGAAGAGTTATCTAACGAGGTTTCAGAAAGTTTCACACAGCATATGCAAGATTTGCGACGTAGTTTTCGTGATTATTTTCCTGTTCCAGATGACAGCAGAAACTGGATTAGAGACCCTTTACAATAAATATTTAAAAAATTAAGAGACTGGCAGCAGTAGGAGAAAACAGCTTGATAGAAATATCGACGGGTAATGCTATGAAATTACAATTCAAGCAAAAGACTTCCATATTCCAGAATTATCGAACAAGGCAAGTTTTCATGCCGTTCACCACTACATACCTGTACAAAAAATCCATCTCTGCTCTCGTCTATGTTAAAAATTAGTACAGGAAACGTTTGAAGAATGTAGAGTCTGAACTACGGATGCCACTCTCAGGTGTTAAACCAAATATTATTAAGCTTGTCGCTGAGATGGTGTTGCCAGCCTTCTCACTAATAATATTAGAAAGTGAAATGCGTATTTTATATTTTTCATTACATGTTATGTATTTTGATTCCTGTGTGAATTACTCCAATAAAACCATTTTTACGTCTTGTGTGTATTCACTTAAATGCTTGCTTCGAAAAGTTTCTCAAACAAATTAAAAACAAATGTTAATATGGGCACAAATTAATAAATTAAATCGATTTTAAGAGGTTTGGAGTTTGGAATCTTCGAAAAATCTTGGTGGTCCATGGTTCTCAAACATATATGAACAGGTTAAGAAACGCTGATCTATATCCTGGAGGCAAATTGCCGATGAAATGGGTATTAAAAACAGCACCGTTTAAAATTTTGCGCAAAAATGGTTGTCGATCTTATAAAATATGTACCACCCTACAACTTTTTCCCGAAGATTGGGAAAGAAGAATGGTGGTCTGTGAAAATCTCATGGAGAGAGCAAATGGTGATGACAACTTTGTAAACAAAATATGCTTTACTGATGGGTCTTTGTTCGCCCTGTTGGGCAAACATAATTCTTCGGTTGTTCGATTTTGGTCTCGGGAAAACCCGCACGTTCGAATGGATTATAGGACTCAGTATCTACAAAAATAATGCACGGCCTGGGATTATCGGCAATAATGTCATTGGACCATTCTTTATTGACGGTAACTTAAATGGGCAGAGATACTTGGAGCTTTTGCAAAATCAAATAATTCCATCACTACAGCAACTTCCTGTTGATTTCCAACAAATTTGCTATCAGCAAGATGGGTGTCCCGCCCACAATACAGTTGCAGAACAAGCATACCTGAACGATACCTTCCCTAATCGTATAATTAGTACCTTAGGAACAATTGCGTGGCCAGCGAGATCACCTGATTTGTCAGTAGATGATTTCTTTTCTGGGGTTGTCCCAGATCACGTGGGATTGCATGGGGAGTTTAATAGCTATTTCATTGATAGTGTTAAAGACATTCACAAAAGTATTGGGTCAGCTAATGGTGAAATAAATTTCGACGATATTGGAAACAATACCATAAGCATATGTAGATTTAAACCAATTACCTTGGAAAAATGACAAAAAGTGCTTCTAAAAACAAGTAAGAAATCCAGTACTGAAGGAATTAACCCTAAATTAATTTGCGACAACTTGCAAGTTATAGCAGAGATGCTGTTACAAATTATTAATGAATCGTTTGCAATTGTGATTTTTCCTGAAATTTGGAAAACGGCGATAGTAAGTCCAATGCCCAAAGTAAACGTAACAAAAAAGAGTTCAGAATTCAGACCAATCAATATGTTACCTGCGTTCGAAAAAACAGAACATATAGCTAGGAAAAAACCAAAAATTATTTAGAGGAAAATAAAATCCTAATTAGTGAACAATTAGGTTCCCGTAAACATCAAGTTGACTTTATTTGTAAAAAAATAACGTGAAAATGGTACTTGCTGACAAACTTTGCAGAAAACCGGTAAATACTTTTTTCTTAGAAAAAGTGACCAAAACGTGTCTAATGTAAATTGAAATTCTGTATAAAGTAAATGAGATGGCATAAGCATTTGCATATTTATCAGATGTTCTGCATATTCTTTGCATATATTTACAAATTATGCGCATATTTTGGCTGGATATATTCCGTTCTCTACTGATAACACATGAACTCGTTGTAGGAATGGAGGTTGTCCTTAAGGCGTTCTTTTGAAAGCGCTGGGATTGAGGAATGAAAGTATGCCATTCAAAATAATCAACTCTGTCCTAATGGAATACCGTGGAATTCAGTATATTTATGTCTATGTATCTTGCAGTAAGAGATCTTATGGGAGCAATTATAATTCTGCCTCCAGCGTGGATGGAATAATTGGACAGCAAACAGGAGGTAGAAGGTTTTTGCGAAAGGGGACGTATGCACGGTGTTCGGTATATTGAGTTTGTTGCCAATGGAGATGCGAGTTATTTCGCAAAAATTAAGCAAAATTCTCCCTATGGATCGGAGGTAAAAAAGACCGAGAGTACAAACAACGCACTTAAGAACTATAGAAACAAATTGAGGAAAATTGAAGCAAACATCCACATACAACTGAAGGGTCGAAAATTGCTTACCCTAAAAAAAATCTCACCAAGAGAGCAAAATGCTCGATATATTGACACGCAAAAAGTGATGGTGACATAAAACTCCTTAGAGAGGATTTGAGAAACGGTCTCCACCATGTATTTGGTGATCATTTGCAATGTCAAGACGGTGTATATAAATAACACTGTCGGTGATAAGACGGAAAATAAAATACCGGAACTAAAGTCTACGTCCATGTACCATCATTTAATTTTAATTTTAATTTATTCTCAAACAGGCAATTGCCTAATTACAAGAGAATATATACATATACATTATAAGTAAATATATCTACATCAAGGTTTGTATAGCGGATTTATATACATTTGCATCATACAAAGTACATCGCACTGTGATTATGTGGGAGCAGTTATCAACAAGTATTCTTTTAGCTGCTTCTTAAAGAGGTGGTGTGTTTGCGCAAAATCAATATCTATTAGAACAGAAACTTCATTTGCCAATTTCATAAAAATATTAATAGGTGAATTTCTAGATAATGATGAAAAAGGAATGTAGAATAGTGGCGTGAACCGTGTTGGTCTACTAGGGACTTTAAAATTAAGGAAACTTAAAAGTTTCGTATCGTTTATGTAATAATTCATAATTTTAAATCCAATACTAACAGACTATAGTTTCTGGATGCCTCCAAGCTAGGTACCTCAAACTCCGCACGGAGCGTAACCGTTCTCACTGTCATGTAATTTGGATATGTATTGTATTTTTTATAATATAAATATCTTAAAAATCTGTTTTGCACCTTTTCCAATTTTTGTTTTGGTCCAACGTTAATTGGATACCATACAACTGATGCATATTCAAGCTTCGATTTAACAAACGCATTATACAACATTTTTCATGTTCGAGTATTTTTGAGATGGTAAGACTGTCTAATTAAAAATCCTAGGTTGCGTAAAGCTTGGTTTTTAATTATTTCAATGTGGAGGTCAAACTTAAGTTTAAAATTGCAGTGAACTCCCAAATCTTTAACATTTGCAGTTTTGTGGAGCTCTTCATTATTCATTTTATAATTATAAACTAATTTATTTGTTTTCAAAGTTAATGACATTACACAACATTTGGATATATTAAAGTCGATTTTATTTCTAAGGCTCCTGTCGTACACACGATTAATATCAGCCTACAGGGCAAGGTTATCATTAGGATTTTCTATTTCAGAGTAAAATTTCATGTCATCAGCAAACAGTAAGCAACTTGAGTGCATTAATACGTCAGGCAAGTCATTAATGAAGATTACGAATAGTATTGGGCCCAAATTAGACCCTTGGGGTACTCCCGAATTAGCTGTGAATTTACCTGAAGTATTCCCGTCATGCTTTACATAAAAATATCTGTTTTGCAGGTACGAACTGAAAAACCGCATATTGCTAGATGACACCCCATATGTATGTAACTTTTGTAATAGGATATCGTGATCAACTGTGTCGAACGCTTTTTTGAAGTCCGTATATACAACATCCACCTGTTTTTTATTTTCAAAAGAAGCCATTACATCATGTACAAATGTTGCTAGATTGGTACTTGTCGATCTTTTAGGAACGAAGCCATGCTGAGAACTACTAACATAATGTTCAATATGATTCCAAAGCTTATTGTAAATAATCTGTTCAAATAATTTAGCAACAGCCGATAGTACCGCAATAGGTCTATAATTTTCAATGCAGGATTTGTGACCTCCTTTGAATACTGGGGTAATCAATACCTCTTTCCAGTGATCGGGAAACACATGGGTTTTAAGGGAGAGATTGAATATATAAAGTAGTGGGAGTTCAAGGTAATCTGAACACGCCTTAATTATATACGGAGGAATACCGTCAACTCCAGCAGCCTTTTTTGGTTTTAATTTTTTAATTGCAGCGACATACTCATTGTGAGTCACCGAGCCTAGATTGAAAAGATTATTAGTTCGAACTTCGCCATTGCAATTAATTGTATATGTAGATGGCGTTAGATTGTAAACTGATTCAAAGTATAGTGCAAAATTTTCATCAATCTCAAGAGTCGCGGACCTCCACATTATTACATTTCATTTAAACGGTGATCCTAAATTTTATTACGCCATCATTTTATTTAAAACAATAAAAAGAGGGGACAGCTGCTAAACGTAAACTGTTTTGCGCAACAATGACGAAATAAAGAGATCAAACTATAAAGTAGTACATGTCAATAATAAGGACTATGAAAAGTATGCAGATGAACCTGAGGAAAAAGATGCCGATTTTATATTAATGGAATCTCAACTACAAACAAAAAAACCACAAGAGAGCCAATCACTTATAAGTGCTACAAAATAAACTTTGCTATTTTAGGTCTCTGTTGATGAAATTAAAAGAATGGAACGTGAATCGGGAGGTAAGTTTGGCAAACAAATTTATGAAAATGAGAGACAACTGAGACTCACTGTTCATTGTTTGGGCAAGCCATAAAACGCCGACTATATACTCCTTGCCACAATTTAGTCAAAGCTTGCTTAAAACAAGCAACTTTTATTCAGCTGCAACAGATTATGGCATTACAAAGGAGAGTGTTGCAATTGCGAGGTTTACTGAAAAAACCAATCTCAATGTCAAAAAATCGGGTTTTTAGATAAACAACGAACTTGGGTATTTAGCAGCTTCACCGGATGGTAAATATTTTTTGAGTGAAGAAAAATGGTCAGTCCGGTGCTAAAGATTTCAATTGTAGGAATTTGTTACGGTTTATTTTCGGGTTAGTTGAATAGCTATTATTTTCTAATATTCGAACGCACGCAGTTGCTAATGTCATTTTGCGAACGTACCTGGCCTGCGCGAAAGGTCATGTGTCAAACGCAAAATCGGTCTTCTGTGACAAGAACGCACTCGAAGCGGTCGTGTTTTTCCAGGGCCGATGCCAATGCTGAGGTTATAATTCTGCACATGGCAGAATGAATTGTCGTAACGTTAATTTACGGATTTATCAGTTTGGTTTGATGTTTATTTGGTGGGGACGAATTGTCGCTCGAGTATAAAGCCATTGTAAGATGGGATTTAATGGGTCGATGAATGTGACGCAGTTGTAAAACTACGGCGCTTCCACTATGAAGATAGGCACATTAGATTTGTTTAAATAGCTCGCTACTGCGTGGGTATTTCGTTCTTAATTAGCGCTCCTAGTAAAGCCGCAAACTCTCGGCCGCATTCGATGGAATTTTACATGCACTCCGCTTGAAATCGTACACCTGTTGGATGGATTGTTGGCACCGGTCCACGTGGGCAGAGCCGTGACCACATTTTCAATAGAGCAGCACACCGTCGAGCATTGACGTTGTTACATTATTACTGACCTGCTACGGAATCTGCGAACTATTGTAATCAAGAATAGAAGACGCGAATGTAGCATTTGCTTTGCTTACGTTTGTAAAGGGCAATTTCCATACTGCAAGCGATGAGGTACTCGTTTCGCAAATGGTAGATATAAATACCGTTTGATTTTACAAGCGATGGCAGAGTTTTGCCATGAGGAGCTTCGATGGTAAGAGTATTATTGGCTAATGTGTGAAAGGCTGAATGTACGTAGAATGAGCTGCTAGTCATTAATATGATTACTTCCTTCATTACACAAAATTATTGCCGTTAGATATACATATTTACTGTTTGTGTAACCTGCTCGATTCGCGATGTTTGAAATGTTGCTTGCTTAAATTGTTATTTTTGGGGTCATTTCACCCTATTGCTGTTAGCGACTTTAATGTGTGAATATAATTTACTTCATACTGTAATTCATACTTTACATTTACTAAAATTATTGCATTTTAAATATTTTAATAATGTGGGTCATGGGCATGATTTATTATAAATTTTGTGTCTAATTAATTGATACGAAATAAACCAAATATACTGACCTCTTTTTTAATGTTATGTTATTGGTTGTGCACTTGAAACAACGTTTACAGGTGGTAATAATTTTAGTTCGTCACAGCAGTTTAAATTGCAGCAGTTTGGTTGTATTGCAACGCATCCCGTACGATTCCAGTCACTAGGTTTGATATACTGGTTCGTAGTAAATCGTATTTCCCTGGGGCTTTGTCAAACCTGGCGCTTACAAAATTAGACCGTGTGCATTTAGTGGTTTGTTTAATTATAATCATTGAATCCACCCACTCTCCGATAAAACTGAGTAAGCCATTGAAATTTCACTTAGGGATACATTGGTTATTTGGGCAATAACCGCCGTGCTGTTCTGTACACTTTATGTTTATCTACCGCCCCTTTTGTTACTGGGTGTTCAGATTTTAATGCCATTGCTGAATATTTGGTATCAAATTATTAGGGAAGACGCAATTGTGGAAGTCAAATGCATATACATAGCTCCAGATTCAATATTAAATAAAACCAAATACAAAACATGGAGGATATTGTAAATGCTTTAAAAAATAGGATATGTCTTAAAAATATAAAAGCTATAATACAGCTAAAACAAAATCATTTATATTACTACCAGGTACGTATATTATTATTTGTTATCCAGGAAGTTCTATATAGGTACAGCGGTGGACAGAAAACAAAGGACAAGCCGAAAAATCAATTTCCACATAGTGGTGCTACACATGTCGATCGACGTGTGGATTCTCGGTACGATGAAAGATATATTAACAATTCAGACAAAAGTGGCAAATGTTGGGTTAGTTTGTGGGCTTGTCGAAGGCCAGTTTACACTAGAAAGAAAACACTGTCCTATGTTTTACTATCCACCACTGTACATCGTCCGCCTTTACATTTTTTATTTTATAGATTCAAGGCCAACTCAATATTACAAAGGGAAATAGATAATACTTAGTTGTTTGTCAATGATAAAATTGAAATATTTATCCAAGAAATTTATAAGGACGAATTATTTTGAAAACGTCACAAGTTACCAAAGCTAAAGTCATTTTTTACAGTCAGTGTGTAGCACCTGAACATGTTAGGTGCTTGGACAAAAATAAACAATGTGTAGATCCGCCACACATAAAGAAGATTATGCAACTGTACAAAGAAAAGCAGAAAAACGAAAAAAAGAAAACGGAAGCAAAGCAAGCAAAGAAAAAAGAAAGCACTGAACATGTGGAAACTTCTACATCACTGGAATAAATAAATCTATAAGATGGAGACACTTGCGATAATGTTCTGGTGCCCATTTTTAACAGCGACGACGCCGACTCTCTTTCTGACATGTGGAATAGGCCTCCCGGGGATACCACATAAAAAACGCGCCGTCAACTCTACCTCATGGTGGTGTGGAAAAGAGTTCACAGATGAAGTACGTGCTTCATAAACTTCTTTAAAAATGTTTTAAGATCCATATTTGTCCAATTTTAATATAGAAATAATCTTTTTGCAACCATTATAGATTGTACATCTTTTGAATAATTTTACTAAATGTATGTTTGAATTTATATTATGTTTTTAAACAAATTTTGATCATAAAATGTTATTTCATGTAATCCATTTTGTATCAATAGTAAAGCCATATTTATTTGATGTCTGTGAATTTAATTACTTCAAATTCTTTTCACGTACGACGGAGGAAAACATTTGTCACGTGACTGTTAAGTAAAGATAAATAATCCCTATTGATTATTCATAGTATAACGAACTATAACAGTGTTAAGTGAAACTAAAGTCCATTATATCAATTAACGCTGCCTGAATTACAATTTGCACTGTCTGAATTATAATTTACACTTTCTGAATTACAATGTACTAATCTGAATTACATTTGACGCTTTCTGCACTACAAGTTAATTATCTGAAATACTTCTTACACTTTCTGAATTACAAATGAAAAAGGTGTAGTGGTAACAGCAATTTTTAAGGCGTAATTAATTCTTTTACCTCCTATAAGTTTGCCAACTTTTGCGTTATATTTTTCGACTATATTACTGTCAACATCAAAACGAAAACTGTGAGCGTGATTGGCAATTCTTAAATTTCCAAAATTCGTCTTCTCCAAAATGAGTGAGATAAGCGACATTTATCTCCCGAACTTAGAAAATATTTTGTTACCACGATATAAATGCATGATGTCAGTTACTGGCATGGTGTGGTAAATTAGTAGCGCCATCTGTTAGTACTATCTGAAACTACCCCCCAGGAGCCGCTCAAGGGCATTGAAATTGGTATTTTGACAAATATTTCAAGGCATAAATGAAAAATTAACGGGCTTGGACGAAAAAATGGACAGGTAAATGCAAGAAATAAAAGAAGTGAAAGAGGAAAACCATAAATTGAAAATAATAATTCAACTACAGGACCAAAAAATAGATATACTAGAAAAAGAAATGAAAGGAAAAAACGTAGTATGCTATGGAATTAAAGAAGAGGACCACGAAACTCGGGAAATGTTCGAAAGAAAAATCGTAACTATGATGGAAAAAATGGAAATAGAAATCAATACAAAATTCGAAATAGACTACACTAGAAGAATAGGAGAATACCGGAAGAGCTACGACAGACCTATATTGCTGGAGCTAACATCGCGGAATAAGAAAATGGATGTTTTAAAAAACTCCAACAAGCTAAAAGGAACACAATATTGGATTAGTGAGGACTACACAAAGAAAACTCGAGAAGAAAGGTAAAAACTAATAAGCCACCTAAAGATAGCGAGATCGAAAGGTTATAATGCAAGATTGAAGTACAACAAACTGATAATAAACGGAGAAGATAATAAACGGAGAAGAACACGATCTAGAGGACCTAGAAGATCCAAAAAGGAACGAAGGGAAAGAGCAGAGATGAACGAGATGCAGAGTGCGGAAATACGAGAAAAATCCAAAAATTATGGAAAATGGAACCGGTCGTTAGAGGAAGAAGCAGTAGCCAAGGACATGGTAATGGAAACAAATAAAGAAAAGGGAGCAATAGCGAAGAAAAACAAAACCATATGGTCCCAAACAATACTAACCCCAGATATTAAAAATAAAAAAGAATACAACACCCGGAAAAATCCACCAAGAACCGGAAAATAGCAACAACAGAGACCCAGAAAAAACAAGATGACGACCCAAGCGACAACACCGGAACAAGAATCAATGAACAAAATACGTAAACAAAATTTTAAAGTAACACTCCCTAGCAGGTCGGTCACCAAGGGGGCAAGAGACCAACAATCCCCCCAGCAGTCAAACGGAAAACACTTACACAGAAAACAACTAATAAGTAAACACTTAAAAACAAAACCCTTGAAGAAAACAAACATTACGAATTTAAAAATAAGTACATTAAATGTAAGAACTCTCAAATCAGAAGATAAAATGGTAGAAATAGAAAATGCCGTGGAAAAGATTGAATGGGATATTATAGGAATGGCAGAAGTAAGAAGAGAAGGTGACACAATTATTCAAAGAAAATCAGGACACATATTATATTTTAAAGGAGAAAAAGGAGGCCAAGGAGGTGTCGGCTTCTGGATTAATAAGAAACACAAAGACCTAGTGGAAGAATTCCATGGGTAATCGGAAAGAATAGCAACAGTAAGGCTAAGAGTACACAAAATAGGAGTATCAATAATCCAAGTATATGCACCAACGTCTACAGCTAAAGAGTAAGAAATGGATAAATTCTACGGGGACCTAGAAGATAGTATGGATAGGGAGAAAAAGAAAACGACATACATACTGGTTATGGGGGATTACAACAGTAAAATAGGTCAAAGAGAAAGAGGTGACGGAATGATAACAGGTCAACACGGTTATGGAACCAGAAACGAGCGAGGAAGGAACCTAATTGGTTTGGCTATTAAACATAGGCTCTTTATAACAAACACCTTCTTTAAAAACGTAATAACAGAAAATGGACATGGAAATCCCAAACGGAGTTTACAAAAATGAAATTGGCTATATACTTAGCAGCAACAGAGAAATAGTCACGAACACAGGTTATAAATCAATTTGAATTTAAAACGGACCACAGAATGATACGCTCTACAATAGTTATAAATAAAGATGAACACAGGAAACAAAAATACGGGAAAAAACTAAAAACCTTTCAAAAAGCAAACGAATAGACCCTGACAAACACAAAAAAACACTTATAGGTAATCTGAAGAAAGAATACAAACAAGGCGAGGAAAGGGAGTACAAGAAATATATAACTACATAGAGTATATCATGAACGAAGCGAGAAATAACGCACAAGACCAGTAAGAGACTCACAAAGAACAAAAACTGTCAGGCACAACAAGAGACTTAATAAAGAAACATGAGGAACTAAAGCGGCAACCGGGAATGATAAAAAGGATTGAATACTGCGAACTAAATAAGCTGACAAAGAGGGAATTAAGAAAAGATATTAGAAAATGGGAAGAGCAAAAAATACAAAATATAATAACAGAAACAGGATCTACTAGAAAATGAAAAAAGAACTAACAAACGGTCAACAATGGATGACCTACCTAAAAAATAGCAACAACAAACTCGAAAGGGAAAGGAGAAATATATTAACACTGGCAACAGAATATTACGAGAAGTTGTACACCAGAAATCCAGGAATTGAACTAAAAAATAGAATGGAGCATAGAGAAGAAAATGAAGATGAGGGAATTAAGAAGGGGTTGGAAATCCAAGAGGAAGAATTGGAGCAAGTTATAAACAAATTAAAGAACGACAAAGCGCCAGGAAGGGACGGGATAACTAACAAACAGATTACAAATATGACTCCAGAGATGCATCAACTGATATGGTTACTTTTCAATGAAGCCGGCAGTACGGCTGAGTGGTGATGCATCTCTCACGGCACTTGCAAAAGTTAAGCACCAGTCTGCTCGGTCAGAACTTGGATGGGTGACCAGCTGGAGAGCGGGCGTAGTATTCTAGCCAGACTGGCTCCACTACCTCAAGTACTTCCGCCGAATTTAAAAATGCACACACCTTCAGCGGCTCGGTGCGCCCGGCACACCGACACTGTAACGGTATAAGGGGTTACAGATTATGTATGTATGTACTTTTCAATGAAATCCTAAAAACAGAAACAATACCCTCGCAATGGAAAAAGTCAACAATAATACTTCTATTTAAGAAGGGGAAGAAAAAAATATTACATGACTATAGGCCAATCAGTCTAACCCCATGCATAGGTAAACTATTTACGACTACAATCAAAAACCGAATTAAAAATACTCTAGATCAAAACCAACCCGTTGAACAAGCCGGATTTAGAAGTGGCTACTTCACAATGGATCATCTACAAACAGTAACTCAACTGATAGAAAAACACAAAGAATTTAATAAACCAATACACCTAGCATTCATAGATTACAGCAAGGCATTTGATAGTATAGAACACAAACCAATGCGCTGAAACAACAAGGGGTTTCGAGAAAGTATAGGAATATAATCAAAGAACTGTACAAAGACAATACAGCAAACATAAAGCTGGAAAAGGAGGGAGGAGCTTTGCACTGGAGCGAGTCGTAAGACAAGGGGATCCCCTCTCCCCAAATTTGTTCACGGCTACACTCGAAGAAATCTTTAAAAGGCTAAAATGGGAAAATGAAGGAATAAGAATAGGAAATAAGAGACTAAGGAACTTAAGATTTGCGGACGAAAGCAGAACATCACTAAAGAAAATGATAGATGAACTTAACCTTGAAAGTAAGAAAGTCGGGCTACTGATCAACTATGACAAAACAAATCTAATGTCCAACAGGAACACATCGGAGATAACTACAGATAATGTACAATGTAAAAACTGTGATTCAACGTATATCGGACAAACAAAACAATATTTAAAACGTTGCATGACCCAACACCAACAATCAATTTAAAAAAAATTACTCAATCCATTACAACCAAATACTGCTCTCTCAGACCATGCTGTCGACCATTTACATAGTTTTGATTTAGACAATCCCAAAATACTACATAATGAAACAAATTTGAGAAAACGTTTATTACTAGAATGCATTGAAATCAAAAAATCACCGAAAGCAATTAATTATAAAACTGACACGGAGACTTTAAACAAAACTTATGACAATATATTAAAAAATTTAATTGATCTCTATTTTAAATAATAGTAAAATATAAAAAATAATTTATTTTTTTTTATTAGAAAAACTACTAAAACATTACTAGATATTTGTTTCAATATCAAAATAAATATTAAATTTCAATATCATAATTACAATAATAGCTTTAATCATAAACATCCAAACTACGTTTAACTATAACGATTCCCAAAACACTTTTTTTTCATAATACATGCTTAATGTACATGTTTAAAAAAATAAAATAAAATATATATAATAAACATAATAAAACAAAATTTAAAACAATATTAAGTGCAACATAAAATAAAAGAAAAATAATTACTATTTTAAAATACCTTTATATCATAAAACTTTTAGATCTACAGAGAAATTTTATACCCTATAAATAACTATTAAAATTTCCGTCATTAACCACAAGATGGCCCCTACAGCATTTCCTTGTCAAAAAGCAAACCAAAGTAAAACATGCTCTCAAATTTTAATTTTTATAGATAATGTTTCAATACTCGTAAGTAACATAAAATTGATGCTACAATTGAATCTAATAATATTTTACAGATTAATTGATCCTTTAATCCAAACGCATGTTTTCCAATAACAAAAATACCATAACCTAAAAAAACGGAAACATTCCAATCTGAAAGACTAACAGAAAATTATACCAGCACAAGCAATTATATATGTAGAGGAAAACAATATTAATAGTACAAGAACTATAGATGTTAATAGTAAAATACAAGTTCACAACCATAATTAATAAGAAAATAAAACCAAGTAAACCTATCGTAGAGCGTGGACGTTTCACAGGTTTTTACCTGTTGATTCATCATTACCAAACCAAATAAATCTGCCATTGGTAAAGTATAACCTTAATTCGAAAACTGCATCTTATTACGTTTAATTTTCCAAATTAAATTGCAAGTAATTACGTAACATGGTTCGCTTTCATTAAGTAACAAAAAAACAAGGGGAAGAAATAATAGTATATTATATCATGAGGGACTAAAGTGCATCATTAAATCTCGCGAGTGAATATCATTTCCTAAGGGCCCGTAGGGTCCGAGGGTAATAATCACTCAAGGGACTTAGGCACTTTAGTCCCGTGTGATATACGCTATTTTTTGCACTTTTGGGAAAATTATAATCAAGCATTTGAAAAATTTGGAATCTGTCAATTTGGAAACTGACAATTACAATTTTACAGCAGGCCCTGGATAGCCCGAATCAGTTGGCAGTACTGAAGTGTATTGTCAATCTGTCAACTTCAAGATTTGCAGGTTAAGTTTTGCGGCAGTGTGTGTCAAATGACAAACAAAACCTAACCTAATAACCTCGTGTGTACATACATTTACCATAGTTACGGTAACATTTTTACTTTAGCCCCTAGGGGCTAAAGTAATTACATCTGTCTCTAGGGATTAAATGAGCTACTTTAGTCCCTGAAATAAGTGACTAAAGTGCCAACTTTAGTCCTGCAAGTGCAAAAAAAGATTTCAAGCTGACATTATAGCTTACACATGGAAATAATAAACGTTTAAACTTCCAACTACACAAATATAATTTTATGAATCCTGTATCACTTTTAATGTAAAACATTGTCTGACGGTTAAAGGTAAATTAATAACACTATTTGATATATCTCACTAATATATTTTCTTTTTTTAGTTTGTATTAAAATGTAAACTACACAAACACATTTTCATTGTGACAGTTACAATAAAACAAAAGTCAAAGTCAACAATTTGTGACATGTCAACTAATCTCCATTTCCTATCAAATACAAGAACTCAACGCATACAACTTTAATCAAAGATACTATTATTGTAAGTAGTAATGCTGATCTTTTAATACTTAATAAAATATTAATACTTATTTTGATTTCCAGGATAAACTCCTTTAAATGTTTTAATAAGAGAAGTTTCTTCAATTGTCAGTACATTTCTGTCATCCAATAATTGAACAAATAATTCAAGAATCAGTTATAACAGGTAATTCAAATTAAGTGTTGGAAATTATGACCTTTCACTTATCTAAAATTAACATACAATTAAATGTATTCTTTTATCTATCCTCAGATTGTTAATCATTCTTGTCAACAAATTGTCCTTTTTTATTTCAAATATTGTCTGAAGAAGCTAACGATGTTTAGCGAAACGTTACAAAAATAACTTTTTACATGTTTTTAACAATAAAATTTTAAAGTGTCTTGACTAAAATGTTTTCTTAGTATCACATTGCTAAACCTATTACACATTAGCTGAAATATTTCTCTGATTATGCAAGATGGGTGAGAGGTTTCTGGTAGATGTGTAAACCCTTCATGGTGTGAACATAATTGCTAGTGACTACTCATTAACCTTGCAAGAAACTTAAATTGCAAAAACAGCTATTTAAACAAAATTTAATACTACAGATAATGCTACAATCAAGTACGTAAACGAACTAATATACTTAGGACAACTTATATCGTTTGAGAACCGGACAGCGAAAGAGGTACAGAGAAGAATCAACCTGGGGTGGAGGAGCTTCTGGTCACTGAAACAAGTGTTTAAAGCTGAGATTCCTGTGATTTTAAAGAAAAAAGTGTTCAACATGTGCATAATACCAGTGATAAGCTATGGAGCCCAAACTTAGGTATTAAACAAGAAGCTCCGCGAAAAACTGAGAGTAACTCAAACAAGAATGGAGAGATCGTTTATCAACATTAAAATAAAGCATATGGTGCGAGTAACGGAGATAAGAAGAAGAACTGGAGTGGAAGACTTGGTAACAAGGTGGAGATCAATGAAATGGAATTGGGCTGGCCACATCGGACGACTAGCCAGGAATAGATGGACACCACAAGATGGAGAAAGAAAGCCAGGAAGGCCAACAACAAGATGGTCAACAGAATTAGAAGACCAATCAGGAATACGATGGTGATCAGATAGGTTAACAAGAGAGAATGGAGACTAAAGGGGGAGGCTTTTGCCCAGCATTGGGATTGAACGGGCTGCTTATTATTATTATTATTTTGACATCAACGGAACCGACAGTGAGTGTCTCCATCTTTTTGATTTATGTACGATAGTAGTAGGCAGCCATTTTCATAGCCTAATAAGAAAAATTAATTTCGTGAAGTCAAATTGGCGTTATTATTGCAAGTACTTCATTGAAATTTTGGAATTACGTTTTCAAATATTGTCTTAACGGAATGAAGCAAAAAGTATCGATTTATCGTTCGACGGAAAAAAATTAAATTTCATTTTTGCAGGTCATTTTTTCCTCAAATAGTTGGAATTTTAATTTGAAATTTAGTTATTCCCTAATTAGATATGTGCTTTAACAGAAAATTAACATTTAGTCGGAAAATGCATGATTTATCCGTTTAAAAATAGACCTGCATTTTTCGCCTGCTGCCATCTCTAAGTGAATATCGCAGCAAGCGCTCTCTTAAGGATAGTTTCTACGGAATGAGTGTGAGACAGGTATTTCTAAAATTGAATAATGGTAGAATACGAGAAAACTTAAGTCAGATTATGATCAATATTACGAAAAAGCAATCTTCTACCTGAATAAAAATTTCGATTTCAGCTACTACAACTATCGCCCCTATCATTAAACAATTTTCCATATGTTCTTAGTCTGAACTAATGTTTGAATTGAATATGTAGAGGTCGCTATTAATAAGCTCAAACTAACTGAATTCGCTCGAGATAATACTTATGAAGAATTTTCACTTATAAAAATGGCAATTAGTTAATTAAATACATCAGGAACCGAAAACGAAATTGTACCTGCAGATAAAAGATGGGTTTCAATTTTTTCCTCATTGAAGGGATGTGGCCATAAGAACTCCGAATTTTGCGGCCCTTTTAGAATTTATATTAAGTATTCCATCTTCAAATTCCCAGTGGAAAGTGTTTAGTTTAATAACTAGCCACTGGACTGAAGTGCGAAACAAATGCTCTACAGAACCTATAAAACATGAGTACCTCAAAAAAAATTATTATCAAATGAGCTGCCAAGAATTTAGTGACTGGATTTTCAAACCGGAAAATGAAAAACTGTTAGAAACCGCAGCTAGCAACAAAAAGTATTCTTTTAAATTTGTAACCTAGAACCTAGTATAGGACCTATCAAATACGCGCGGCGTGCGTTTCGATTTAAATTTTCATTTTTTGGGGTTCAGTCCTGCTTGGTTAAAGGCGAATTTTCAGTTTTGAAAAATCAACTATGCCTTAGAAATTTTCAAAAAAACCTATGTTTCTGTAGAGTAAAGTGCCTTTTATGTGGCAAATACGACAAAAAGGTGTAAGGAAAAGTTGTTTAGAATCAACATATAGGCCCCTATACCAAATTTCAAAATCATCGGCCAACTGGGATCTTTCACAATTTATTTTATGTTTATATCCCAAATCAATGAATTATATTTTTAACAAAGGGGTTTTACTATGAATAAAAAAAATTAAAATATTTATTTTTCCATGGCAGTCTCTGTTAATAGTAAAATTCTTTGATTTGGGACCTGTGTGTAAAAACACACAGTAAGTTCTAATAGGTTATATTTACTCTTACTGATTATCCTTATATTTAATTTTATTGTAGTTCGCACTTTACGTTATTCTCTAATATTGTCTTGTTATTGGCTATGCTGTTAGACAATAAATGCATATTATTATTATTATAAAACTATGTGACGGTTCGAATATCTTTTAAGTCATTTCAATTTGTTTATTAAACGCCCGACAACTTTCCTCGCGTCTAGGTGCTTACTAGGTTGCCTATCTGGGATTTCTTACCTTTCGAAATGGCAATGCATTGCGCTTTTTCGGCGCATGTACATTAAATGCAAGTTTCAGGCCTCCATTACGGCATTTTCTAAATCCTCTTCCGAACTTCAAGTTGCTTTTTTCGTGGCTCCAATTTGGTGACACTTGTTAAGTGGAAATATCCCGAAAAATGCACATAATCCGGTGCGTGATTGGATTCTAGTGTTAATTGTATTACACACACCTCTCTGGGGAACCAGGAATGAATGACAGTTCGGAAGAATAAACTTCAGGCCGTTAAAAATCCTTAAGGTAGGCTTTGCTAGTCTTTTTATGGCCGATGGGCTGACGTTTAGCTTCCATTTCAGGCCTTTCATTTTCCTTATACGGTTATCGCCTAATTATTGGCACCCTTCGACAATGGACGCTACTCGTCCTTGATCCAGCTGCCGGTTCGGCATTCAACGAAGCCTCTTGTCTGCGATCTCTAGGAGACGACGTCGTCCGCCTGTCCACCACGTGGAGGAGTCGAGATTGCTGCCGCAGGGCCCTGTTCCCGGTTAGATGTTTCTTGTCCGCGGCGTGATCGAGTGCGTTCACGGCGAGACCTCGAGCCCCAGCTGTTGACCACAGTGCAGTCTGTGGGGTGCCGATAACATTCCACATCGGGCCTTTGCGCTATTCGATAGCCTTTTTGTATCGCTACTGTTAATGAGTGCAACGCAGCCTTCAGCTGCTATACGCTAATAACTTGCCTTTTGTATCGCTACTGTTAATGAGTTGCAACACAGCCTTCAGCTGCTTTACGCTAATAACTTGCCTTTTGTATCGCTACTGTTAATAAGTTGCGACGCAGCCTTCAGCTGCTTTACTCTAATAAAGTGCCTTTTGTATCGCTACTGTTAATGAATTGCAATGCAACATTCAGTTTGCGTAATGTGGTGTTGATCCATTGTTGCTTAAAGTGGGGTAGGATTTTAAATAATAAAATGAAGAACTTGTAGTCTTCCCCACAAATTTAATTAGGTGATAAACGAAGTTACAGAATGTGTGCGTGACTAGTTTCGACACTTGTCATCCTCAGACGCAACATATCCAATGGCTAAAGGGTAATCATAGTAACACTATGTGAAAAGAACAAGTCGGTTGAAAGATGTGGGCCGTTGGCCTCGTGTTTTACTATTAATTCATCACCCTGTAGGGGAAAATTTAAATTTAAATCTATGTTAACATTTTGATTTATAAATATTGTTCTTCCTCTCAAATTTAATACCTAATTTTTACACATGTTATAATGGTTGCCTGAGCTGTTAATCGTCTTATTTAGTTTTATCCATGTCATGACATTTGTCCTTTGTACCATCCAAAGTTTATAACCTTCAAATTTTGAATTTGCCCATCAGGCCCAAAATGTTACTTGTTCTTTTCACATAGTGTTACTATGATTACCCTTTAGCCATTGGAAATGTTGCGTCTGAGGATGACAACTGTCGAAACTAGTCACGCACACATTCTGTAACTTCGTTTATCACCTAATTAAATTTGTGGGGAAGACTACAAGTTCTTCATTTTATTATTTATTCAGTTTGCGGTTAAATATGCCTTTTTGCCTTGCTGCGGCTGTTTGCTTGTGAAACGACCTTCAGTTGCTTTACGCCGCTGAATCCCTCTTGTACTGCCGCTGATCATAATTGTGAAAATAGCAAATGGGACTTATTTGACACAACTCATTTTAAGAGCGCCCTGCTACCGGAGACCTTGTTGCATTATCTTTCCCGATACACGAGCACTGCAGTTGAGCGCACCAATTAGCCTGTCCCCCACTGTCGAGGCCTCTTCGGTTCCGGATGCGGCGGGATTGAGCAATATCCCAGTAGCTTTGTGTTGTGCGCGTTACAAAACGTCCTCAATTTAGGGCCCCTTCGCTGCCTGCTGTTTGCGCCAAGTAATTCATACTCGCCTGTTAGCTGGCACGAGCCCCGTGTGCTATTTCGAGTCAAGCAATTTTAATCAAACGTAAATCAAACTTTAGCGCGGAAGCTCTTTACTATTAACTTTGCACTTGCATACGATCTTAAGCTATGGCGATGCTTTAATTGAAATTGTGATAAAGATATATATATGTACTTCTCCTTTTTCTTGGAGGGAGATTTGAACGATCTTGTGTATTTATGTGTTTTTTTATGTTGCAAACTTTGTGACCGTCAAGCGACAATAGGGAATCTTAAAGCTTCGGTACTTGATTGTATTTTTGACTTTTTTTTTTGGTTTATTACTATAGGTACTATGGTTGTTGACGACTATTGCAGTAAGGTCAGTAAGGTAAGTGGGTTTATTTCTTTTTTTTTTCTGGCTTCTTTGGGATTTGGTAGAGAGGTTGTGCCCGCTATTTAGGACCAGTAGCGTGTGCCTCTCGTTGTGCTTTGGGCAATTTTAGGTTCTTGGCGCCCTAGCTGAATTTGATTTACATCGCGACTACGCTGAAGCTGGATCGAGATCCACGCCCCTCTTCGAGCTAGCAGAAGCACCTCTTTAGTAACGTCCTCCTCTTAAACGAGCATTATACAACTCCTGATAAGGCTTAGCCTCAGCCACGTTATAAATAATTGGAGCCCAACGTGTCAGCAGCAATTTTGCTTATTTAGCCTACTGCAGTTGTTCTTTTTTTTCTCTTTTCTCTCACCCTGAACATGAAGCTCTTCAGAACGACCTTCTTACATACTATCAGCGACTATTCTATCAAGTTGGATGTAAGCTACATTACCTAGATTAAGAGGAACTTCCTGGTTTAGGTGTAGGATTATCAGGTCGACCTGCTTCACTTTTAGATGCTCCTAACCTGCTGCTACCTGAAGTAGTGCGACCTACCACCTTGAATCGATCGCATAATCGTACAAATACAGAACTTCCAGTCCTACACGTGCAGGTGGACTATACGTTAGTCAACGTTCCACCTTCTGGACGACATGGGCAACCGACCACAAATGTGGAACAATCCGGCAATCTTTCGAATCGAATACGCCAACTTCGGTTCAATGAACCTTCTCTACAATTCTATGGTGAGGGATCCCTGGCCCAGGGATTCAGAACGTCAAGTTACCCTACTTCACCTCATCGGCAACCAATCGCCCCGTTGTATAAATGAAATTTGTCTTTTGACGGAAACGTGTCAACGATTTCTTAGAAAGAGTAGAAGAAAGAGCTAAGAATTTCTCGTAGAACTACAAAAGATCAAATGTTCAAATCAGCAGTAGAGATCTTCAGTGGACCAGCCCTGCTATGGTACCGATCTATTCGAGACACGCTGATAGATTGGAATGACTTAGTGACGAGATTGAAACTCTCATTCTTGCCGAGCGATTACGAATACCGATTATGGGAAAAGATTTGTCAACGAACCCAAGTAGCTGATGATAAAATCGTCATTTACGTATCCATTATGGAAAATCTCTTCAACAGACTACTTAGAAAACCATCCGAAGCTACCCGTCTGGAACTTATCAAACGCAATCTCCAGCCTACTTATCAACGAGCCCTTGCTTTGGAGTTCGTAACTTCTTTCCAGCGCCTCATTCCCGTCTGCCGAACCGTGGAAGATGTCAATGAGCACGTCCAAACTTTGCGACCTCCACCTAGCCACTCGGCTTACTTACTGGAACCCAATTTGGGTAAGAGATCTCATCCGGCCGTTCGCGTAGCTACTATGGAAGATCAAAATCCTGAGCCGTTGCAGAGCCAACTGGGAAACCCCTGCTACGCCGCCTACTCAATGACTTGCTGGAACTGTCAAGAACCCGGCCACCACGCCAGTAAATGTACGAAACCCCTTAAAAGACATTTTTTCAAATGTGGAGCCTCAGATGTAACTATTCGAACCTGTACCAAGTGTTCGGGAACCTCGCATTGGCGAGCAGATTTCTCGAGAACACGTGGTAACTCGGCCAAAATACACCTGATACAGCATCAACAGCCCGATTCCAATGTGAACAGTAAGAGGGCATTACTGGACTACATTGTGACTCACGCTCATGGAGATCAAAGACCTTATTTGGAGGTCGTCATTATGGGACGATCTATTTTAGGACTGCTTGATTCGGGAGCCTCCCGAACTATCGTGGGAGACAGCGGATGGAAATTTCTTAAACAATCTGGCATCCGATTAGATACAACTGTCACACCCCTCTGCGTAGTTGCCAACGGAGAACCATGTCAAGCCTCGGGAGTAGCGCAAGTTCCCATGACACTTATCGATCAAACAAAGCTACTCACTGTCTTGGTAGTGCCTGCCCTACCACACAAACTGATTTTAGGAATGGACTTCTGGTTAGCCATGAAGATTGTACCCGACTATAAAAGCGATGTATGGCATTTTGTAGAAGACTCTCCTTCCTATTCGGTCTCCGCCATAGAAGATCAATCTAACCTTACGATATCTCAGAAACGTCATTTGGATGTCCTTCTGGAAGACAAATTTCAGAAGATGGGGAACACTCTGGGTTTTACATCGATAATTGAGCATGACATAGTCGCGAACTCCCCTCCAATAAAGCAAAGGTACTATCCGACTTCGCCAAAGAAACAACAACTTATCGAAGCAGAACTCAAGAACATGTTGGAACAGGATATAGTAGAGCCCTCAAATAGCGGTTTGTCGTCTCCCGTCTTGCTTATTCCTAAAAGATGGAAACTACCGCTTCTGCGTGGACTATCGTCAACTCAATGCCCTACGTTTCGGTTATTCTAGATCGCATCAAGAACGCCAAGTATTTAAGTAGTCTAGATATTCGCTCCACTTAGTGGCAGGTTCCTGTGAAACAATCGGCTAGAGAACTTACGGCCTTCACTGTCCCTTGAAGAGAATTATATCACTTTAAAAGGATGCCGTTTGGATTAACGAATGCGCAGCGACCTGACAGAGATTAATCGATAAAGTCCTAGGAGCCGACCTCGAACCCTATGTGTTAGTATACTTAGATGACATCATCATCATTTCACCCGACTTTCCTAGCCATTTACGTATCATAGGTTTAGTTTTTGACAGGTTAACCGCGGCGGGATTGACCGTCAGCAGAGAGAAGTGTGCGTTTTGTCGTCCACAGCTAAAATATTTAGGCTACATAGTCGACGAGCATGGACTAAGGGTGGACCCAGAAAAGGTAGAAGCCATCCTAAACATGAAGCCACCTCAAAACGTCGCTGAGTTAAGGCGATTTTTAGGCATGTCAGCTTGGTACCGACGGTTTGTACCAAGTTACTCACTGTAGCGGCAACCCCTGACTGATCTTACGCACGAAAAGTCCCGACTTCGAAAAACCCTTTGTCCTACAGACAGATGCCTCAGCATATGGAATAGAAGCCGTTCTCACTCAATCGACCGAACGAGAACAAGTGATTTGCTTCCTATCACGAACTCTTAACCGACAGGTACGAAACTATACCACCACTGAAAGAGAATGCCTAGGAGTAATTTCGGCCGTGGAGAATCTTAAACACTACATGGAAGGAGTTCACTTCACTGCAATCACCGATCATTTTTCGCTGTTACGGTTACATCCTTTGAAGCACCTACAGGACAACTAGGGAGATGGGCTCTTCGCCTCCAGGCTTTCGACTTTAACATAGTTCATCGAAAAGGGAAAGAAAACGTAATTCCAGACATTTTATCGAGAGCGGTGCCTCAAGAGATCGAAGGAAGCGAACCCGAAACGTTATTTGTCATCTCTCCTAACACCACAAACCGATGGTACAAGAAGATGGTCAGTAAAGTTAAGAAAACTCCTCTAACGTACGCTCGATGGAGGTTTCAAAACGGCACACTCTACAAGTATACCTCTAGTAAGTTTCCTGAATGACAAACTTTTTTTGACTACAAAATATAGCATATGTTTTTTTAAACGCGAAAAATTTGTCGGGTCAATATTTGACGATTTAAAAGTAGCTGCCCATTCCTCGTCGCTGAAGCTGATTTTGGATAATTTGTGTTCACAAAGTCGTTTTGCTTGGTCAATATAGGACCGGCCCAAATCGCCCCGACGAAAAATAGTGTTTTTCATTGATAACAAAATTTGGTGAGCAGTGGTGTCTATCAGTGCTAATGTGTCCTTCAACACTGCTTCCACCCCTTTCGTCCGTATGTTGACAATTAACTGAAAAGGTGGCGTACTGTAAAATAGGTATATTTTTTCAGTATCGGTGAGTTTATTATAGTCTGGTCGCCGAAGAGCCGCCTCTGTCATTATGCGTTCCCGGTCTCTTTGCCTAATGTATTTTTTTTGCATAGCACTTCGATAATTTTCCAATTCGTATATTATTCACTCGCATTTGCTCGGAGTTAGTTTTAGGAAGATTTTTTCGTAGTGGCGTAAAGGTCGCAACCAGATTAGCTTAGTGCGAGCAGCCGCTAGTGCTCCTAAACGTTTTAAAAAATGTTGACGTTGCGAGTTTGGCAAACGCCGCTGCCGCCATGGTGAGACGGATTGTCCCCTTTGCAATAGATCCTTAAAAAAAAACATACCATTAGTAGTGATCGTCTACTAAACCTCATTGACTGACTTATTACCCTATCTCTAATTGCAATTAGAGGGCGAACACAATATTCATACTCCATGTCAGCGATCCTAGATAGGGCCCTGAATCTATCCCCTCGTAGGCGGTTCACTGCTTTGTGATAGTCTTTTTCAGTTTTCAGCTGACGGTACTCTCTCCCTGGCAAGGCGAGTACTGGACACTTCAAGTACCGGAAAATACCCATTTTTACTTCGCTTGGGACTGGCAAATTCACCATTAACGCATTAACCATTGGCTTGGCGCGCTTTAATTTTAACAGACGCTGGTGAATCACAACAATGCAACACCGCGGTGTTGTCAGGCAGTACGTCGGCGTACGCAATACGTCCGACGTAGTGCATACGCCCATATATCTAATACTTACTATATTGCTAGCGGCTATGAGTGGGAAACTGACCAAGGAAGTGAGACAGACAACCAACTCTTCAATGTATAATGGTGAGCTGTGTGCAAGCGCGGCGGCGTCGTCCGGCCAATGGGGAAGTGGTCAAGTTTAAAATTCGCTTCTAAAGGCGGAGTTCGAATTCTCACGCATGCGCACGAGACGCGTTATACTCTAAGTGAGACTATGTCGGCGCAGTAATGTTTTCTGACGTTTCCCGACCCTACTAGCAATATATGTGTATTATATATATGCATACGCCGACGTAACGTCTGACTTATTGCGTACGCCGACGTAACGTCGGCGTATGCACTACGTCGGCGTACGCAGTACGATTGAAATACTTTTTTGTAATGTGCTCCATCTTCCTGCCAACAGTTTAATTAATGTGTCGTATCTCATTACCTTGTGAGTGATTTCGCAACACATGAGGATTGCGTTTTCATGTTGACGGATTGACGTAATGTAACCCGGCCACAATTCCATGCGATGTTCAGGTACAGACACCTTTGCAATCGCATCGAAAAAGTTGCGTCCAACCAACTGTAACTTCAAGAAGCCCAGGCATTTTCTCATGATAATGTTAAAGAACTGCAAATACTGCCAGTCTCCGGTCGCGACGTCTCCTACAAAGCGGATAGGTAGTGATGCGGACATTTTCGTTCGTAGCTTTCTACCCCATTTTATTCTAAAATTTACATTTTACATTTTTATTACTTCTTTAATTGTGTATTGAAGTGAGATAGGTGATTTTTCCAGTTGAATAACTCTAAAATTTATATTATTTTGTAGGTACAGTTTTTGTAGAAGAAGCTGCGTGGCGCAGATAAGTAAGCGCCAGGCTTGCAATAAGCAAGTCCTTGGTTCGAATCCCGCTGGGGTCGGAATTTTTCCGTATCCTTGGCGATTAGAATCGGGCTCAGTGAGACCATTCACAGTTGGGCACCAAATTAACTGTGCTCTACTCAGAACCACAGACCTAAGAGATAGAGTAACAAGGTCGACACATCACCAAGACACCCAACTCACATAATGGTTGCTGCGCAAGCACCAAAGGCGCGCTCCAACTCTGTATTTTGAAAAATGTTGACGAATTCTTAAACATTAAACTTTTGGCTAATTATAAGATCACTGTAAAAGGAAGTTGTGTGCGTATGTCACACCAGATTTTTTTTACTTCAAAGGATTTATGTTGTATTTTTAATAAATAAACAGAAAAATAATTGAAATTTGAGTTTTATTAAGTTATGGAGTATTAAAATAATCAACATTAAAAATAAAATTATTTGAATTCGCGGGCATTCTACTGTTTTGCACTTCCGGGTAAATCGGGCATTTTCGGCATCTGTTGTGGGTATTCGGAAATTTTAAGAATGGAGACCGGAAACGCTGCAGCGTACGCAGTACGTCGGTGCGTCTAACCAGGTTGAAACGTATTTTTGATGATGCAGTAAGTTTGAAATATAAGTTTTTCAAATGAGTTCCGGCGGGGTCAATTTCACGTGCAACAGCTCTAGGGCCTACCCCCGGTGCGCCTAACGAGGGTTGAAACGTATTTTTGACGTTGGAAGTGTGAAGTAACAGTTTTTTCAAATTAGTTCCGGCGTGGTCAATTTCACGCGCAATAGCTTTGGGGCCTACCTCCGGTGCGCCCTACCAGGGTTGAAACGTATTTTTGACGTTGGAAGTGTGAAGTAAAAGTTTTTTCAAATGAGTTCCGGCGTGGTCAATTTCACGCGCAATAGCTTTGGGGCCTACCTCCGGTGCGCCTAACCAGGGTTGAAACGTATTTTTGACGTTGGAAGTGTGAAGTAAAAGTTTTTTCAAATGAGTTCCGGCGTGGTCAATTTCACGCGCAATAGCTTTGGGGCCTACCTCCGGTGCGCCTAACCAGGGTTGAAACGTATTATTGACGTTGGAAGTAAGTGTGAAGTATAAGTTTTTCAAGAGTTCCGGCGGGGTGAATTTCACGCGCAACAGCTCTAGAGCCTACCCCCGGTGCGCCTAACCAGGGTTGAAACGTATTATTGACGTTAGAAGTAAGTGTGAAGTATAAGTTTTTCAAATGAGTTCCGGCGGGGTCAATTTCACGCGCAACAACTACTCCACCTCCTTTACGGTCACCTACTTCGTCCATAAGCAGTAAGTACTAATAGTTTAATGCACGGTACATATAGGGTTATCGGTAATGAATGGGTCCTACGTCAACGGTGGCTTCCTCGACCTAAAATAAGTCGACTTAGCCAAATTTACATTAGTCCAAAAGTATGTAGGGGAGATCAGGGTAAAAAGGTGTAGAACTTTTTTTTTAATGCAACTGAAAACGTTTCATTACATAAATCTTAAAGACTGGTTATTATACAATGCCACCGTTGACGTATCACCCTGTATTTTTATAAATGAGTTAATTTTTTTTGCCTTTTCAGCAGAAAAAACATGGAAACGAACATTCCCATGTGTTATGATAAACTTAAAGCGAAACAAATCGTTTCAATTGACGATTTGAAAACCATCGTCAACAGAACGATCCTTCAAATAGACACCGAACAGTATGCTACCGAAACCGAAGCTCAACACCAACGCCGCCCGTTCACGCAAAAGGAAATTGACAACTTAAGATCCGTCCTGAAGGGATTGTTCTGCAGGTCGGAGATGCAGTCTATTTTACAAAATCCCGTTCTATTCGGGCTACACAATATAGCTGACTACGAGGAGGACATGCGCATGTTTTTCAAGTTGCACCACCAGACAAACTACGAGCTGCCGAAGCGCATCCGCGATAGATGCCTTATTTACGGGCTACCGGGGTTGCAGCTCCGGCGGCGTCGAGTTGTGCCTGTAATTGAGGAGGACGAGGACGATGTCATTAAGCAAGATGAGCGGGCGGTGGCATTAGCTGAGATAGACCCGGTAGAGCAGGGCTTGATAGTGACGGGGGCCGAAGTTGCAGTACAGGGTGGCATCGCTGTGGTTGAGTAAGTTAGCTACTCATAAATGTAAATTTATCTTTTTAGTACTTCCCCGTTATTCCAAAACATACAGGGTTTTTCTAAATTATATGTCATAATTTCAAGAGCGTATTCTACCTGCGTAACGAAACATTTCCGGACACATATTTATAGGTACACCTTTTTTTTAGTAACGATGGCGAGGTCTTGGAGCACTACGCCGCCAGCTCTCCAGGCGCATCCCAAGAGGCTGTGATAGCCCCATTAATTGGTGCCCTGGACCCCACGGTCGTGGACAAGTTGGAAACTGAGCAGGAAGAAGAGGAAGAGCAGGAACCGGAGGAGGCTGAAGAGGCTGAGGAGGCTGAGGACGAGGAGGAGCAGCAAGCAAAGGGCAAGAGAAAGCTGAGTGTACCCCTTAGAAAACCAAAAAAAAATCAAAGCGCCCCGGCCCGTTTTCGCTGTTGGCGAACGAGTGATGGTGCGGTTTAGATCGTGGCCTCTATGGCCCGCCGTCGTTACCAGCATATCAAGAACCCACTACGAGATTACGTGCACCGAGGGCACCGAGCCCTCGTCCTACAAAGTGCCTAAACGATCGGTGCTAGCTATGGACGAAGAAAGATTAAGGCAGGAATTTAACAACTTGAAAGATGGAAAACGGCGCCAACAGCTGTCCACGGTTTTATTGGCGTTAAAAATAATCGTATAGGGCAGGGTAAGACTCTTTTTGTACACACGATACATTATGTTCATTATTTCATTATTTTTAGGCCCACTATCAGAGATGTTGGATGTTGAACTTTTGAGTTTTGGGCGCCGGGCGCATGAGCTGTGCTGCAACCCCCCGGTCTATATCGATGGTTCTGGCGTTGAAATTAATAGTATAGGGCAGACGGTAAGACTCTTTTTGTACACACGATACATTATGTTCATTATTTCATTATTTTTAGGCCCACTATCAGAGATGTTGGATGTTGAACTTTTGAGTTTTGGGCGCCGGGCGCATGAGCTGTGCTGCAACCCCCCGGTCTATATCGATGGTTCTGGCGTTGAAATTAATAGTATAGGGCAGACGGTAAGACTCTTTTTGTACACACGATACATTATGTTCATTATTTCATTATTTTTAGGCCCACTATCAGAGATGTTGGATGTTGAACTTTTGAGTTTTGGGCGCCGGGCGCATGAGCTGTGCTGCAACCCACCCCCCGGTCTATATCGATCGTTCTGGCGTTGAAATTAATAGTATAGGGCAGACGGTAAGACTCTTTTTGTATCCTTGGCGATTAGAATCGGGCTCAGTGAGACCATTCACAGTTGGGCACCAAATTAGCTGTGCTCTGCTCAGAACCACAGACCTAAGAGATAAAGTAACAAGGTCAACACATCACCAAGACACCCAACTCACATAATGGTTGCTGCGCAAGCACCAAAGGCGCGCTCCAACTCTGTATCCCGAATCCGGGGCAAGTTGAGCATTGTACCGCCAGATGCCAGCGCATAAAGCACCAGCCTTTACACCGCAAGGTAAATGAGGTTACAGATTAAACATACACAGTTTTTGTAGAATTTGTAATTTTTGAAAAATGTTGACGAATTCTTAAACATTAAACTTTTGGCTAATTATAAGATCACTGTAAAAGGAAGTTGTGTGCGTATGTCACACCAGATTTTTTTTACTTCAAAGGATTTATGTTGTATTTTTAATAAATAAACAGAAAAATCATTGAAACTTGAGTTTTATTAAGTTATGGAGTATTAAAATAATCAACATTAAAAATAAAATTATTTGAATTCGCGGGCATTCTACTGTTTTGCACTTCCGGGTAAATCGGGCATTTTCGGCATCTGTTGTGGGTATTCGGCAATTTTAAGAATGGAGACCGGAAACGCTGCAGCGTACGCAGTACGTCGGTGCGCCTAACCAGGTTGAAACGTATTTTTGATGATGGAGTAAGTTTGAAATATAAGTTTTTCAAATGAGTTCCGGCGGGGTCAATTTCACGTGCAACAGCTCTAGGGCCTACCCCCGGTGCGCCTAACGAGGGTTGAAACGTATTTTTGACGTTGGAAGTGTGAAGTAACAGTTTTTTCAAATGAGTTCCGGCGTGGTCAATTTCACGCGCAATAGCTTTGGGGCCTACCTCCGGTGCGCCTAACCAGGGTTGAAACGTATTTTTGACGTTGGAAGTGTGAAGTAAAAGTTTTTTCAAATGAGTTCCGGCGTGGTCAATTTCACGCGCAATAGCTTTGGGGCCTACCTCCGGTGCGCCTAACCAGGGTTGAAACGTATTTTTGACGTTGGAAGTGTGAAGTAAAAGTTTTTTCAAATGAGTTCCGGCGTGGTCAATTTCACGCGCAATAGCTTTGGGGCCTACCTCCGGTGCGCCTAACCAGGGTTGAAACGTATTTTTGACGTTGGAAGTGTGAAGTAAAAGTTTTTTCAAATGAGTTCCGGCGTGGTCAATTTCACGCGCAATAGCTTTGGGGCCTACCTCCGGTGCGCCTAACCAGGGTTGAAACGTATTATTGACGTTGGAAGTAAGTGTGAAGTATAAGTTTTTCAAGAGTTCCGGCGGGGTGAATTTCACGCGCAACAGCTCTAGGGCCTACCCCCGGGGCGCCTAACCAGGGTTGAAACGTATTATTGACGTTAGAAGTAAGTGTGAAGTATAAGTTTTTCAAATGAGTTCCGGCGGGGTCAATTTCACGCGCAACAGCTTTAGGGCCTACCCCTAACTATGGTGAGGTTGGTCCGCTGTTTTCGCTATTTATTTGCTGAGAGCAAACGTATACCGCCGATCATCGCCCTTCAGCCATGGCAGTTGAATTGCATAAACGCGGCGTATTGCGATCCACTGCCATCGGGGGTAAAGCTGAGGAAGTCAGCCCTCAAGAGACCTAGTATATATCGCCTGTTGGCGATATTTGAGAACGCAAGACTCGACTACATACAACCGTGGGCCTACTCCACCTCCTTTACGGTCACCTACTTCGTCCATAAGAAGTAAGTACTACTAGTTTAATGCACGGTACATATAGGGTTATCGGTAATGAATGGGTCCTACGTCAACGGTGGCTTCCTCGACCTAAAATAAGTCGACTTAGCCAAATTTACATTAGTCCAAAAGTATGTAGGGGAGATCAGGGTAAAAAGGTGTAGAACTTTTTTTTTAATGCAACTGAAAACGTTTCATTACATAAATCTTAAAGACTGGTTATTATACAATGCCACCGTTGACGTATCACCCTGTATTTTTATAAATGAGTTAATTTTTTTTGCCTTTTCAGCAGAAAAAACATGGAAACGAACATTCCCATGTGTTATGATAAACTTAAAGCGAAACAAATCGTTTCAATTAACGATTTGAAAACCATCGTCAACAGAACGATCCTTCAAATAGACACCGAACAGTATGCTACTGAAACCGAAGCTCAACACCAACGCCGCCCGTTCACGCAAAAGGAAATTGACAACTTAAGATCCGTCCTGAAGGGATTGTTCTGCAGGTCGGAGATGCAGTCTATTTTACAAAATCCCGTTCTATTCGGGCTACACAATATAGCTGACTACGAGGAGGACATGCGCATGTTTTTCAAGTTGCACCACCAGACAAACTACGAGCTGCCGAAGCGCATCCGCGATAGATGCCTTATTTACGGGCTACCGGGGTTGCAGCTCCGGCGGCGTCGAGTTGTGCCTGTAATTGAGGAGGACGAGGACGATGTCATTAAGCAAGATGAGCGGGCGGTGGCATTAGCTGAGATAGACCCGGTAGAGCAGGGCTTGATAGTGACGGGGGCCGAAGTTGCAGTACAGGGTGGCATCGCTGTGGTTGAGTAAGTTAGCTACTCATAAATGTAAATTTATCTTTTTAGTACTTCCCCGTTATTCCAAAACATACAGGGTTTTTCTAAATTATATGTCATAATTTCAAGAGCGTATTCTACCTGCGTAACGAAACATTTCCGGACACATATTTATAGGTACACCTTTTTTTTTTAGTAACGATGGCGAGGTCTTGGGGCACTACGCCGCCAGCTCTCCAGGCGCATCCCAAGAGGCTGTGATAGCCCCATTAATTGGTGCCCTGGACCCCACGGTCGTGGACAAGTTGGAAACTGAGCAGGAAGAAGAGGAAGAGCAGGAACCGGAGGAGGCTGAAGAGGCTGAGGAGGCTGAGGACGAGGAGGAGCAGCAAGCAAAGGGCAAGAGAAAGCTGAGTGTACCCCTTAGAAAACCAAAAAAAAATCAAAGCGCCCCGGCCCGTTTTCGCTGTTGGCGAACGAGTGATGGTGCGGTTTAGATCGTGGCCTCTATGGCCCGCCGTCGTTACCAGCATATCAAGAACCCACTACGAGATTACGTGCACCGAGGGCACCGAGCCCTCGTCCTACAAAGTGCCTAAACAATCGGTGCTAGCTATGGACGAAGAAAGATTAAGGCAGGAATTTAACAACTTGAAAGATGGAAAACGACGCCAACAGCTGTCCACGGTTTTGCTGGCGTTAAAAATAATCGTATAGGGCAGGGTGACTCTTTTTGTACACACGATACATTATGTTCATTATTTTTAGGCCCACTATCAGAGATGTTGGATGTTGAACTTTTGAGTTTTGGGCGCCGGGCGCATGAGCTGTGCTGCAACCCCCCGGTCTATATCGATGGTTCTGGCGTTGAAATTAATAGTATAGGGCAGACGGTAAGACTCTTTTTGTACACACGATACATTATGTTCATTATTTCATTATTTTTAGGCCCACTATCAGAGATGTTGGATGTTGAACTTTTGAGTTTTGGGCGCCGGGCGCATGAGCTGTGCTGCAACCCACCCCTCGGTCTTTATCGATCGTTCTGGCGTTGAAATTAATAGTATAGGGCAGACGGTAAGACTCTTTTCGTATCCTTGGCGATTAGAATCGGGCTCAGTGAGACCATTCACAGTTGGGCACCAAATTAGCTGTGCTCTGCTCAGAACCACAGACCTAAGAGATAAAGTAACAAGGTCAACACATCACCAAGACACCCAACTCACATAATGGTTGCTGCGCAAGCACCAAAGGCGCGCTCCAACTCTGTATCCCGAATCCGGGGCAAGTTGAGCATTGTACCGCCAGATGCCAGCGCATAAAGCACCAGCCTTTACACCGCAAGGTAAATGAGGTTACAGATTAAACATACACAGTTTTTGTAGAATTTGTAATTTTTGAAAAATGTTGACGAATTCTTAAACATTAAACTTTTGGCTAATTATAAGATCACTGTAAAAGGAAGTTGTGTGCGTATGTCACACCAGATTTTTTTTACTTCAAAGGATTTATGTTGTATTTTTAATAAATAAACAGAAAAATCATTGAAACTTGAGTTTTATTAAGTTATGGAGTATTAAAATAATCAACATTAAAAATAAAATTATTTGAATTCGCGGGCATTCTACTGTTTTGCACTTCCGGGTAAATCGGGCATTTTCGGCATCTGTTGTGGGTATTCGGCAATTTTAAGAATGGAGACCGGAAACGCTGCAGCGTACGCAGTACGTCGGTGCGCCTAACCAGGTTGAAACGTATTTTTGATGATGGAGTAAGTTTGAAATATAAGTTTTTCAAATGAGTTCCGGCGGGGTCAATTTCACGTGCAACAGCTCTAGGGCCTACCCCCGGTGCGCCTAACGAGGGTTGAAACGTATTTTTGACGTTGGAAGTGTGAAGTAACAGTTTTTTCAAATGAGTTCCGGCGTGGTCAATTTCACGCGCAATAGCTTTGGGGCCTACCTCCGGTGCGCCTAACCAGGGTTGAAACGTATTTTTGACGTTGGAAGTGTGAAGTAAAAGTTTTTTCAAATGAGTTCCGGCGTGGTCAATTTCACGCGCAATAGCTTTGGGGCCTACCTCCGGTGCGCCTAACCAGGGTTGAAACGTATTTTTGACGTTGGAAGTGTGAAGTAAAAGTTTTTTCAAATGAGTTCCGGCGTGGTCAATTTCACGCGCAATAGCTTTGGGGCCTACCTCCGGTGCGCCTAACCAGGGTTGAAACGTATTTTTGACGTTGGAAGTGTGAAGTAAAAGTTTTTTCAAATGAGTTCCGGCGTGGTCAATTTCACGCGCAATAGCTTTGGGGCCTACCTCCGGTGCGCCTAACCAGGGTTGAAACGTATTATTGACGTTGGAAGTAAGTGTGAAGTATAAGTTTTTCAAGAGTTCCGGCGGGGTGAATTTCACGCGCAACAGCTCTAGGGCCTACCCCCGGTGCGCCTAACCAGGGTTGAAACGTATTATTGACGTTAGAAGTAAGTGTGAAGTATAAGTTTTTCAAATGAGTTCCGGCGGGGTCAATTTCACGCGCAACAGCTTTAGGGCCTACCCCTAACTATGGTGAGGTTGGTCCGCTGTTTTCGCTATTTATTTGCTGAGAGCAAACGTATACCGCCGATCATCGCCCTTCAGCCATGGCAGTTGAATTGCATAAACGCGGCGTATTGCGATCCACTGCCATCGGGGGTAAAGCTGAGGAAGTCAGCCCTCAAGAGACCTAGTATATATCGCCTGTTGGCGATATTTGAGAACGCAAGACTCGACTGCATACAACCGTGGGCCTACTCCACCTCCTTTACGGTCACCTACTTCGTCCATAAGAAGTAAGTACTACTAGTTTAATGCACGGTACATATAGGGTTATCGGTAATGAATGGGTCCTACGTCAACGGTGGCTTCCTCGACCTAAAATAAGTCGACTTAGCCAAATTTACATTAGTCCAAAAGTATGTAGGGGAGATCAGGGTAAAAAGGTGTAGAACTTTTTTTTTAATGCAACTGAAAACGTTTCATTACATAAATCTTAAAGACTGGTTATTATACAATGCCACCGTTGACGTATCACCCTGTATTTTTATAAATGAGTTAATTTTTTTTGCCTTTTCAGCAGAAAAAACATGGAAACGAACATTCCCATGTGTTATGATAAACTTAAAGCGAAACAAATCGTTTCAATTAACGATTTGAAAACCATCGTCAACAGAACGATCCTTCAAATAGACACCGAACAGTATGCTACTGAAACCGAAGCTCAACACCAACGCCGCCCGTTCACGCAAAAGGAAATTGACAACTTAAGATCCGTCCTGAAGGGATTGTTCTGCAGGTCGGAGATGCAGTCTATTTTACAAAATCCCGTTCTATTCGGGCTACACAATATAGCTGACTACGAGGAGGACATGCGCATGTTTTTCAAGTTGCACCACCAGACAAACTACGAGCTGCCGAAGCGCATCCGCGATAGATGCCTTATTTACGGGCTACCGGGGTTGCAGCTCCGGCGGCGTCGAGTTGTGCCTGTAATTGAGGAGGACGAGGACGATGTCATTAAGCAAGATGAGCGGGCGGTGGCATTAGCTGAGATAGACCCGGTAGAGCAGGGCTTGATAGTGACGGGGGCCGAAGTTGCAGTACAGGGTGGCATCGCTGTGGTTGAGTAAGTTAGCTACTCATAAATGTAAATTTATCTTTTTAGTACTTCCCCGTTATTCCAAAACATACAGGGTTTTTCTAAATTATATGTCATAATTTCAAGAGCGTATTCTACCTGCGTAACGAAACATTTCCGGACACATATTTATAGGTACACCTTTTTTTTTTAGTAACGATGGCGAGGTCTTGGGGCACTACGCCGCCAGCTCTCCAGGCGCATCCCAAGAGGCTGTGATAGCCCCATTAATTGGTGCCCTGGACCCCACGGTCGTGGACAAGTTGGAAACTGAGCAGGAAGAAGAGGAAGAGCAGGAACCGGAGGAGGCTGAAGAGGCTGAGGAGGCTGAGGACGAGGAGGAGCAGCAAGCAAAGGGCAAGAGAAAGCTGAGTGTACCCCTTAGAAAACCAAAAAAAAATCAAAGCGCCCCGGCCCGTTTTCGCTGTTGGCGAACGAGTGATGGTGCGGTTTAGATCGTGGCCTCTATGGCCCGCCGTCGTTACCAGCATATCAAGAACCCACTACGAGATTACGTGCACCGAGGGCACCGAGCCCTCGTCCTACAAAGTGCCTAAACGATCGGTGCTAGCTATGGACGAAGAAAGATTAAGGCAGGAATTTAACAACTTGAAAGATGGAAAACGACGCCAACAGCTGTCCACGGTTTTGCTGGCGTTAAAAATAATCGTATAGGGCAGGGTGACTCTTTTTGTACACACGATACATTATGTTCATTATTTCATTATTTTTAGGCCCACTATCAGAGATGTTGGATGTTGAACTTTTGAGTTTTCGGCGCCGGGCGCATGAGCTGTGCTGCAACCCCCCGGTCTATATCGATGGTTCTGGCGTTGAAATTAATAGTATAGGGCAGACGGTAAGACTCTTTTTGTACACACGATACATTATGTTCATTATTTCATTATTTTTAGGCCCACTATCAGAGATGTTGGATGTTGAACTTTTGAGTTTTGGGCGCCGGGCGCATGAGCTGTGCTGCAACCCCCCGGTCTATATCGATGGTTCTGGCGTTGAAATTAATAGTATAGGGCAGACGGTAAGACTCTTTTTGTACACACGATACATTATGTTCATTATTTCATTATTTTTAGGCCCACTATCAGAGATGTTGGATGTTGAACTTTTGAGTTTTGGGCGCCGGGCGCATGAGCTGTGCTGCAACCCACCCCTCGGTCTTTATCGATCGTTCTGGCGTTGAAATTAATAGTATAGGGCAGACGGTAAGACTCTTTTTGTATCCTTGGCGATTAGAATCGGGCTCAGTGAGACCATTCACAGTTGGGCACCAAATTAGCTGTGCTCTGCTCAGAACCACAGACCTAAGAGATAAAGTAACAAGGTCAACACATCACCAAGACACCCAACTCACATAATGGTTGCTGCGCAAGCACCAAAGGCGCGCTCCAACTCTGTATCCCGAATCCGGGGCAAGTTGAGCATTGTACCGCCAGATGCCAGCGCATAAAGCACCAGCCTTTACACCGCAAGGTAAATGAGGTTACAGATTAAACATACACAGTTTTTGTAGAATTTGTAATTTTGAAAAATGTTGACGAATTCTTAAACATTAAACTTTTGGCTAATTATAAGATCACTGTAAAAGGAAGTTGTGTGCGTATGTCACACCAGATTTTTTTTACTTCAAAGGATTTATGTTGTATTTTTAATAAATAAACAGAAAAATCATTGAAACTTGAGTTTTATTAAGTTATGGAGTATTAAAATAATCAACATTAAAAATAAAATTATTTGAATTCGCGGGCATTCTACTGTTTTGCACTTCCGGGTAAATCGGGCATTTTCGGCATCTGTTGTGGGTATTCGGCAATTTTAAGAATGGAGACCGGAAACGTTGCAGCGTACGCAGTACGTCGGTGCGCCTAACCAGGTTGAAACGTATTTTTGATGATGGAGTAAGTTTGAAATATAAGTTTTTCAAATGAGTTCCGGCGGGGTCAATTTCACGCGCAATAGCTTTGGGCCCTACCTCCGGTGCGCCTAACCAGGGTTGAAACGTATTATTGACGTTGGAAGTAAGTGTGAAGTATAAGTTTTTCAAGAGTTCCGGGAGGGTGAATTTCACGCGCAACAGCTCTAGGGCCTACCCCCGGTGCGCCTAACCAGGGTTGAAACGTATTATTGACGTTAGAAGTAAGTGTGAAGTATAAGTTTTTCAAATGAGTTCCGGCGGGGTCAATTTCACGCGCAATAGCTTTGGGGCCTACCTCCGGTGCGCCTAACCAGAGTTGAAACGTATTTTTGATGATGGAGTAAGTTTGAAATATAAGTTTTTCAAATGAGTTCCGGCGGGGTCAATTTCACGTGCAACAGCTCTAGGGCCTACCCCCGGTGCGCCTAACGAGGGTTGAAACGTATTTTTGACGTTGGAAGTGTGAAGTAACAGTTTTTTCAAATGAGTTCCGGCGTGGTCAATTTCACGCGCAATAGCTTTGGGGCCTACCTCCGGTGCGCCTAACCAGGGTTGAAACGTATCTTTGACGTTGGAAGTGTGAAGTAAAAGTTTTTTCAAATGAGTTCCGGCGTGGTCAATTTCACGCGCAATAGCTTTGGGGCCTACCTCCGGTGCGCCTAACCAGGGTTGAAACGTATTTTTGACGTTGGAAGTGTAAAGTAAAAGTTTTTTCAAATGAGTTCCGGCGTGGTCAATTTCACGCGCAATAGCTTTGGGGCCTACCTCCGGTGCGCCTAACCAGGGTTGAAACGTATTATTGACGTTGGAAGTAAGTGTGAAGTATAAGTTTTTCAAGAGTTCCGGCGGGGTGAATTTCACGCGCAACAGCTCTAGGGCCTACCCCCGGTGCGCCTAACCAGGGTTGAAACGTATTATTGACGTTAGAAGTAAGTGTGAAGTATAAGTTTTTCAAATGAGTTCCGGCGGGGTCAATTTCACGCGCAACAGCTTTAGGGCCTACCCCTAACTATGGTGAGGTTGGTCCGCTGTTTTCGCTATTTATTTGCTGAGAGCAAACGTATACCGCCGATCATCGCCCTTCAGCCATGGCAGTTGAATTGCATAAACGCGGCGTATTGCGATCCACTGCCATCGGGGGTAAAGCTGAGGAAATCAGCCCTCAAGAGACCTAGTATATATCGCCTGTTGGCGATATTTGGGAACGCAAGACTCGACTACATACAACCGTGGGCCTACTCCACCTCCTTTACGGTCACCTACTTCGTCCATAAGAAGTAAGTACTACTAGTTTAATGCACGGTACATATAGGGTTATCGGTAATGAATGGGTCCTACGTCAACGGTGGCTTCCTCGACCTAAAATAAGTCGACTTAGCCAAATTTACATTAGTCCAAAAGTATGTAGGGGAGATCAGGGTAAAAAGGTGTAGAACTTTTTTTTTAATGCAACTGAAAACGTTTCATTACATAAATCTTAAAGACTGGTTATTATACAATGCCACCGTTGACGTATCACCCTGTATTTTTATAAATGAGTTAATTTTTTTTGCCTTTTCAGCAGAAAAAACATGGAAACGAACATTCCCATGTGTTATGATAAACTTAAAGCGAAACAAATCGTTTCAATTAACGATTTGAAAACCATCGTCAACAGAACGATCCTTCAAATAGACACCGAACAGTATGCTACTGAAACCGAAGCTCAACACCAACGCCGCCCGTTCACGCAAAAGGAAATTGACAACTTAAGATCCGTCCTGAAGGGATTGTTCTGCAGGTCGGAGATGCAGTCTATTTTACAAAATCCCGTTCTATTCGGGCTACACAATATAGCTGACTACGAGGAGGACATGCGCATGTTTTTCAAGTTGCACCACCAGACAAACTACGAGCTGCCGAAGCGCATCCGCGATAGATGCCTTATTTACGGGCTACCGGGGTTGCAGCTCCGGCGGCGTCGAGTTGTGCCTGTAATTGAGGAGGACGAGGACGATGTCATTAAGCAAGATGAGCGGGCGGTGGCATTAGCTGAGATAGACCCGGTAGAGCAGGGCTTCATAGTGACGGGGGCCGAAGTTGCAGTACAGGGTGGCATCGCTGTGGTTGAGTAAGTTAGCTACTCATAAATGTAAATTTATCTTTTTAGTACTTCCCCGTTATTCCAAAACATACAGGGTTTTTCTAAATTATATGTCATAATTTCAAGAGCGTATTCTACCTGCGTAACGAAACATTTCCGGACACATATTTATAGGTACACCTTTTTTTTTTAGTAACGATGGCGAGGTCTTGGGGCACTACGCCGCCAGCTCTCCAGGCGCATCCCAAGAGGCTGTGATAGCCCCATTAATTGGTGCCCTGGACCCCACGGTCGTGGACAAGTTGGAAACTGAGCAGGAAGAAGAGGAAGAGCAGGAACCGGAGGAGGCTGAAGAGGCTGAGGAGGCTGAGGACGAGGAGGAGCAGCAAGCAAAGGGCAAGAGAAAGCTGAGTGTACCCCTTAGAAAACCAAAAAAAAATCAAAGCGCCCCGGCCCGTTTTCGCTGTTGGCGAACGAGTGATGGTGCGGTTTAGATCGTGGCCTCTATGGCCCGCCGTCGTTACCAGCATATCAAGAACCCACTACGAGATTACGTGCACCGAGGGCACCGAGCCCTCGTCCTACAAAGTGCCTAAACGATCGGTGCTAGCTATGGACGAAGAAAGATTAAGGCAGGAATTTAACAACTTGAAAGATGGAAAACGACGCCAACAGCTGTCCACGGTTTTGCTGGCGTTAAAAATAATCGTATAGGGCAGGGTGACTCTTTTTGTACACACGATACATTATGTTCATTATTTCATTATTTTTAGGCCCACTATCAGAGATGTTGGATGTTGAACTTTTGAGTTTTCGGCGCCGGGCGCATGAGCTGTGCTGCAACCCCCCGGTCTATATCGATGGTTCTGGCGTTGAAATTAATAGTATAGGGCAGACGGTAAGACTCTTTTTGTACACACGATACATTATGTTCATTATTTCATTATTTTTAGGCCCACTATCAGAGATGTTGGATGTTGAACTTTTGAGTTTTGGGCGCCGGGCGCATGAGCTGTGCTGCAACCCCCCGGTCTATATCGATGGTTCTGGCGTTGAAATTAATAGTATAGGGCAGACGGTAAGACTCTTTTTGTACACACGATACATTATGTTCATTATTTCATTATTTTTAGGCCCACTATCAGAGATGTTGGATGTTGAACTTTTGAGTTTTGGGCGCCGGGCGCATGAGCTGTGCTGCAACCCACCCCTCGGTCTTTATCGATCGTTCTGGCGTTGAAATTAATAGTATAGGGCAGACGGTAAGACTCTTTTTGTATCCTTGGCGATTAGAATCGGGCTCAGTGAGACCATTCACAGTTGGGCACCAAATTAGCTGTGCTCTGCTCAGAACCACAGACCTAAGAGATAAAGTAACAAGGTCAACACATCACCAAGACACCCAACTCACATAATGGTTGCTGCGCAAGCACCAAAGGCGCGCTCCAACTCTGTATCCCGAATCCGGGGCAAGTTGAGCATTGTACCGCCAGATGCCAGCGCATAAAGCACCAGCCTTTACACCGCAAGGTAAATGAGGTTACAGATTAAACATACACAGTTTTTGTAGAATTTGTAATTTTTGAAAAATGTTGACGAATTCTTAAACATTAAACTTTTGGCTAATTATAAGATCACTGTAAAAGGAAGTTGTGTGCGTATGTCACACCAGATTTTTTTTACTTCAAAGGATTTATGTTGTATTTTTAATAAATAAACAGAAAAATCATTGAAACTTGAGTTTTATTAAGTTATGGAGTATTAAAATAATCAACATTAAAAATAAAATTATTTGAATTCGCGGGCATTCTACTGTTTTGCACTTCCGGGTAAATCGGGCATTTTCGGCATCTGTTGTGGGTATTCGGCAATTTTAAGAATGGAGACCGGAAACGTTGCAGCGTACGCAGTACGTCGGTGCGCCTAACCAGGTTGAAACGTATTTTTGATGATGGAGTAAGTTTGAAATATAAGTTTTTCAAATGAGTTCCGGCGGGGTCAATTTCACGCGCAATAGCTTTGGGCCCTACCTCCGGTGCGCCTAACCAGGGTTGAAACGTATTATTGACGTTGGAAGTAAGTGTGAAGTATAAGTTTTTCAAGAGTTCCGGCGGGGTGAATTTCACGCGCAACAGCTCTAGGGCCTACCCCCGGTGCGCCTAACCAGGGTTGAAACGTATTATTGACGTTAGAAGTAAGTGTGAAGTATAAGTTTTTCAAATGAGTTCCGGCGGGGTCAATTTCACGCGCAATAGCTTTGGGGCCTACCTCCGGTGCGCCTAACCAGAGTTGAAACGTATTTTTGATGATGGAGTAAGTTTGAAATATAAGTTTTTCAAATGAGTTCCGGCGGGGTCAATTTCACGTGCAACAGCTCTAGGGCCTACCCCCGGTGCGCCTAACGAGGGTTGAAACGTATTTTTGACGTTGGAAGTGTGAAGTAACAGTTTTTTCAAATGAGTTCCGGCGTGGTCAATTTCACGCGCAATAGCTTTGGGGCCTACCTCCGGTGCGCCTAACCAGGGTTGAAACGTATCTTTGACGTTGGAAGTGTGAAGTAAAAGTTTTTTCAAATGAGTTCCGGCGTGGTCAATTTCACGCGCAATAGCTTTGGGGCCTACCTCCGGTGCGCCTAACCAGGGTTGAAACGTATTTTTGACGTTGGAAGTGTGAAGTAAAAGTTTTTTCAAATGAGTTCCGGCGTGGTCAATTTCACGCGCAATAGCTTTGGGGCCTACCTCCGGTGCGCCTAACCAGGGTTGAAACGTATTATTGACGTTGGAAGTAAGTGTGAAGTATAAGTTTTTCAAGAGTTCCGGCGGGGTGAATTTCACGCGCAACAGCTCTAGGGCCTACCCCCGGTGCGCCTAACCAGGGTTGAAACGTATTATTGACGTTAGAAGTAAGTGTGAAGTATAAGTTTTTCAAATGAGTTCCGGCGGGGTCAATTTCACGCGCAACAGCTTTAGGGCCTACCCCTAACTATGGTGAGGTTGGTCCGCTGTTTTCGCTATTTATTTGCTGAGAGCAAACGTATACCGCCGATCATCGCCCTTCAGCCATGGCAGTTGAATTGCATAAACGCGGCGTATTGCGATCCACTGCCATCGGGGGTAAAGCTGAGGAAATCAGCCCTCAAGAGACCTAGTATATATCGCCTGTTGGCGATATTTGGGAACGCAAGACTCGACTACATACAACCGTGGGCCTACTCCACCTCCTTTACGGTCACCTACTTCGTCCATAAGAAGTAAGTACTAATAGTTTAATGCACGGTACATATAGGGTTATCGGTAATGAATGGGTCCTACGTCAACGGTGGCTTCCTCGACCTAAAATAAGTCGACTTAGCCAAATTTACATTAGTCCAAAAGTATGTAGGGGAGATCAGGGTAAAAAGGTGTAGAACTTTTTTTTTTAATGCAACTGAAAACGTTTCATTACATAAATCTTAAAGACTGGTTATTATACAATGCCACCGTTGACGTATCACCCTGTATTTTTATAAATGAGTTAATTTTTTTTGCCTTTTCAGCAGAAAAAACATGGAAACGAACATTCCCATGTGTTATGATAAACTTAAAGCGAAACAAATCGTTTCAATTAACGATTTGAAAACCATCGTCAACAGAACGATCCTTCAAATAGACACCGAACAGTATGCTACTGAAACCGAAGCTCAACACCAACGCCGCCCGTTCACGCAAAAGGAAATTGACAACTTAAGATCCGTCCTGAAGGGATTGTTCTGCAGGTCGGAGATGCAGTCTATTTTACAAAATCCCGTTCTATTCGGGCTACACAATATAGCTGACTACGAGGAGGACATGCGCATGTTTTTCAAGTTGCACCACCAGACAAACTACGAGCTGCCGAAGCGCATCCGCGATAGATGCCTTATTTACGGGCTACCGGGGTTGCAGCTCCGGCGGCGTCGAGTTGTGCCTGTAATTGAGGAGGACGAGGACGATGTCATTAAGCAAGATGAGCGGGCGGTGGCATTAGCTGAGATAGACCCGGTAGAGCAGGGCTTGATAGTGACGGGGGCCGAAGTTGCAGTACAGGGTGGCATCGCTGTGGTTGAGTAAGTTAGCTACTCATAAATGTAAATTTATCTTTTTAGTACTTCCCCGTTATTCCAAAACATACAGGGTTTTTCTAAATTATATGTCATAATTTCAAGAGCGTATTCTACCTGCGTAACGAAACATTTCCGGACACATATTTATAGGTACACCTTTTTTTTTTAGTAACGATGGCGAGGTCTTGGGGCACTACGCCGCCAGCTCTCCAGGCGCATCCCAAGAGGCTGTGATAGCCCCATTAATTGGTGCCCTGGACCCCACGGTCGTGGACAAGTTGGAAACTGAGCAGGAACAAGAGGAAGAGCAGGAACCGGAGGAGGCTGAAGAGGCTGAGGAGGCTGAGGACGAGGATGAGCAGCAAGCAAAGGGCAAGAGAAAGCTGAGTGTACCCCTTAGAAAACCAAAAAAAAATCAAAGCGCCCCGGCCCGTTTTCGCTGTTGGCGAACGAGTGATGGTGCGGTTTAGATCGTGGCCTCTATGGCCCGCCGTCGTTACCAGCATATCAAGAACCCACTACGAGATTACGTGCACCGAGGGCACCGAGCCCTCGTCCTACAAAGTGCCTAAACGATCGGTGCTAGCTATGGACGAAGAAAGATTAAGGCAGGAATTTAACAACTTGAAAGATGGAAAACGACGCCAACAGCTGTCCACGGTTTTGCTGGCGTTAAAAATAATCGTATAGGGCAGGGTGACTCTTTTTGTACACACGATACATTATGTTCATTATTTCATTATTTTTAGGCCCACTATCAGAGATGTTGGATGTTGAACTTTTGAGTTTTCGGCGCCGGGCGCATGAGCTGTGCTGCAACCCCCCGGTCTATATCGATGGTTCTGGCGTTGAAATTAATAGTATAGGGCAGACGGTAAGACTCTTTTTGTACACACGATACATTATGTTCATTATTTCATTATTTTTAGGCCCACTATCAGAGATGTTGGATGTTGAACTTTTGAGTTTTGGGCGCCGGGCGCATGAGCTGTGCTGCAACCCCCCGGTCTATATCGATGGTTCTGGCGTTGAAATTAATAGTATAGGGCAGACGGTAAGACTCTTTTTGTACACACGATACATTATGTTCATTATTTCATTATTTTTAGGCCCACTATCAGAGATGTTGGATGTTGAACTTTTGAGTTTTGGGCGCCGGGCGCATGAGCTGTGCTGCAACCCACCCCTCGGTCTTTATCGATCGTTCTGGCGTTGAAATTAATAGTATAGGGCAGACGGTAAGACTCTTTTTGTATCCTTGGCGATTAGAATCGGGCTCAGTGAGACCATTCACAGTTGGGCACCAAATTAGCTGTGCTCTGCTCAGAACCACAGACCTAAGAGATAAAGTAACAAGGTCAACACATCACCAAGACACCCAACTCACATAATGGTTGCTGCGCAAGCACCAAAGGCGCGCTCCAACTCTGTATCCCGAATCCGGGGCAAGTTGAGCATTGTACCGCCAGATGCCAGCGCATAAAGCACCAGCCTTTACACCGCAAGGTAAATGAGGTTACAGATTAAACATACACAGTTTTTGTAGAATTTGTAATTTTTGAAAAATGTTGACGAATTCTTAAACATTAAACTTTTGGCTAATTATAAGATCACTGTAAAAGGAAGTTGTGTGCGTATGTCACACCAGATTTTTTTTACTTCAAAGGATTTATGTTGTATTTTTAATAAATAAACAGAAAAATCATTGAAACTTGAGTTTTATTAAGTTATGGAGTATTAAAATAATCAACATTAAAAATAAAATTATTTGAATTCGCGGGCATTCTACTGTTTTGCACTTCCGGGTAAATCGGGCATTTTCGGCATCTGTTGTGGGTATTCGGCAATTTTAAGAATGGAGACCGGAAACGCTGCAGCGTACGCAGTACGTCGGTGCGCCTAACCAGGTTGAAACGTATTTTTGATGATGGAGTAAGTTTGAAATATAAGTTTTTCAAATGAGTTCCGGCGGGGTCAATTTCACGCGCAATAGCTTTGGGCCCTACCTCCGGTGCGCCTAACCAGGGTTGAAACGTATTATTGACGTTGGAAGTAAGTGTGAAGTATAAGTTTTTCAAGAGTTCCGGCGGGGTGAATTTCACGCGCAACAGCTCTAGGGCCTACCCCCGGTGCGCCTAACCAGGGTTGAAACGTATTATTGACGTTAGAAGTAAGTGTGAAGTATAAGTTTTTCAAATGAGTTCCGGCGGGGTCAATTTCACGCGCAATAGCTTTGGGGCCTACCTCCGGTGCGCCTAACCAGAGTTGAAACGTATTTTTGATGATGGAGTAAGTTTGAAATATAAGTTTTTCAAATGAGTTCCGGCGGGGTCAATTTCACGTGCAACAGCTCTAGGGCCTACCCCCGGTGCGCCTAACGAGGGTTGAAACGTATTTTTGACGTTGGAAGTGTGAAGTAACAGTTTTTTCAAATGAGTTCCGGCGTGGTCAATTTCACGCGCAATAGCTTTGGGGCCTACCTCCGGTGCGCCTAACCAGGGTTGAAACGTATCTTTGACGTTGGAAGTGTGAAGTAAAAGTTTTTTCAAATGAGTTCCGGCGTGGTCAATTTCACGCGCAATAGCTTTGGGGCCTACCTCCGGTGCGCCTAACCAGGGTTGAAACGTATTTTTGACGTTGGAAGTGTGAAGTAAAAGTTTTTTCAAATGAGTTCCGGCGTGGTCAATTTCACGCGCAATAGCTTTGGGGCCTACCTCCGGTGCGCCTAACCAGGGTTGAAACGTATTATTGACGTTGGAAGTAAGTGTGAAGTATAAGTTTTTCAAGAGTTCCGGCGGGGTGAATTTCACGCGCAACAGCTCTAGGGCCTACCCCCGGTGCGCCTAACCAGGGTTGAAACGTATTATTGACGTTAGAAGTAAGTGTGAAGTATAAGTTTTTCAAATGAGTTCCGGCGGGGTCAATTTCACGCGCAACAGCTTTAGGGCCTACCCCTAACTATGGTGAGGTTGGTCCGCTGTTTTCGCTATTTATTTGCTGAGAGCAAACGTATACCGCCGATCATCGCCCTTCAGCCATGGCAGTTGAATTGCATAAACGCGGCGTATTGCGATCCACTGCCATCGGGGGTAAAGCTGAGGAAATCAGCCCTCAAGAGACCTAGTATATATCGCCTGTTGGCGATATTTGGGAACGCAAGACTCGACTACATACAACCGTGGGCCTACTCCACCTCCTTTACGGTCACCTACTTCGTCCATAAGAAGTAAGTACTACTAGTTTAATGCACGGTACATATAGGGTTATCGGTAATGAATGGGTCCTACGTCAACGGTGGCTTCCTCGACCTAAAATAAGTCGACTTAGCCAAATTTACATTAGTCCAAAAGTATGTAGGGGAGATCAGGGTAAAAAGGTGTAGAACTTTTTTTTTAATGCAACTGAAAACGTTTCATTACATAAATCTTAAAGACTGGTTATTATACAATGCCACCGTTGACGTATCACCCTGTATTTTTATAAATGAGTTAATTTTTTTTGCCTTTTCAGCAGAAAAAACATGGAAACGAACATTCCCATGTGTTATGATAAACTTAAAGCGAAACAAATCGTTTCAATTAACGATTTGAAAACCATCGTCAACAGAACGATCCTTCAAATAGACACCGAACAGTATGCTACTGAAACCGAAGCTCAACACCAACGCCGCCCGTTCACGCAAAAGGAAATTGACAACTTAAGATCCGTCCTGAAGGGATTGTTCTGCAGGTCGGAGATGCAGTCTATTTTACAAAATCCCGTTCTATTCGGGCTACACAATATAGCTGACTACGAGGAGGACATGCGCATGTTTTTCAAGTTGCACCACCAGACAAACTACGAGCTGCCGAAGCGCATCCGCGATAGATGCCTTATTTACGGGCTACCGGGGTTGCAGCTCCGGCGGCGTCGAGTTGTGCCTGTAATTGAGGAGGACGAGGACGATGTCATTAAGCAAGATGAGCGGGCGGTGGCATTAGCTGAGATAGACCCGGTAGAGCAGGGCTTGATAGTGACGGGGGCCGAAGTTGCAGTACAGGGTGGCATCGCTGTGGTTGAGTAAGTTAGCTACTCATAAATGTAAATTTATCTTTTTAGTACTTCCCCGTTATTCCAAAACATACAGGGTTTTTCTAAATTATATGTCATAATTTCAAGAGCGTATTCTACCTGCGTAACGAAACATTTCCGGACACATATTTATAGGTACACCTTTTTTTTTTAGTAACGATGGCGAGGTCTTGGGGCACTACGCCGCCAGCTCTCCAGGCGCATCCCAAGAGGCTGTGATAGCCCCATTAATTGGTGCCCTGGACCCCACGGTCGTGGACAAGTTGGAAACTGAGCAGGAAGAAGAGGAAGAGCAGGAACCGGAGGAGGCTGAAGAGGCTGAGGAGGCTGAGGACGAGGATGAGCAGCAAGCAAAGGGCAAGAGAAAGCTGAGTGTACCCCTTAGAAAACCAAAAAAAAATCAAAGCGCCCCGGCCCGTTTTCGCTGTTGGCGAACGAGTGATGGTGCGGTTTAGATCGTGGCCTCTATGGCCCGCCGTCGTTACCAGCATATCAAGAACCCATTACGAGATTACGTGCACCGAGGGCACCGAGCCCTCGTCCTACAAAGTGCCTAAACGATCGGTGCTAGCTATGGACGAAGAAAGATTAAGGCAGGAATTTAACAACTTGAAAGATGGAAAACGACGCCAACAGCTGTCCACGGTTTTGCTGGCGTTAAAAATAATCGTATAGGGCAGGGTGACTCTTTTTGTACACACGATACATTATGTTCATTATTTCATTATTTTTAGGCCCACTATCAGAGATGTTGGATGTTGAACTTTTGAGTTTTCGGCGCCGGGCGCATGAGCTGTGCTGCAACCCCCCGGTCTATATCGATGGTTCTGGCGTTGAAATTAATAGTATAGGGCAGACGGTAAGACTCTTTTTGTACACACGATACATTATGTTCATTATTTCATTATTTTTAGGCCCACTATCAGAGATGTTGGATGTTAAACTTTTGAGTTTTGGGCGCCGGGCGCATGAGCTGTGCTGCAACCCCCCGGTCTATATCGATGGTTCTGGCGTTGAAATTAATAGTATAGGGCAGACGGTAAGACTCTTTTTGTACACACGATACATTATGTTCATTATTTCATTATTTTTAGGCCCACTATCAGAGATGTTGGATGTTGAACTTTTGAGTTTTGGGCGCCGTGCGCATGAGCTGTGCTGCAACCCACCCCTCGGTCTTTATCGATCGTTCTGGCGTTGAAATTAATAGTATAGGGCAGACGGTAAGACTCTTTTTGTATCCTTGGCGATTAGAATCGGGCTCAGTGAGACCATTCACAGTTGGGCACCAAATTAGCTGTGCTCTGCTCAGAACCACAGACCTAAGAGATAAAGTAACAAGGTCAACACATCACCAAGACACCCAACTCACATAATGGTTGCTGCGCAAGCACCAAAGGCGCGCTCCAACTCTGTATCCCGAATCCGGGGCAAGTTGAGCATTGTACCGCCAGATGCCAGCGCATAAAGCACCAGCCTTTACACCGCAAGGTAAATGAGGTTACAGATTAAACATACACAGTTTTTGTAGAATTTGTAATTTTTGAAAAATGTTGACGAATTCTTAAACATTAAACTTTTGGCTAATTATAAGATCACTGTAAAAGGAAGTTGTGTGCGTATGTCACACCAGATTTTTTTTACTTCAAAGGATTTATGTTGTATTTTTAATAAATAAACAGAAAAATCATTGAAACTTGAGTTTTATTAAGTTATGGAGTATTAAAATAATCAACATTAAAAATAAAATTATTTGAATTCGCGGGCATTCTACTGTTTTGCACTTCCGGGTAAATCGGGCATTTTCGGCATCTGTTGTGGGTATTCGGCAATTTTAAGAATGGAGACCGGAAACGCTGCAGCGTACGCAGTACGTCGGTGCGCCTAACCAGGTTGAAACGTATTTTTGATGATGGAGTAAGTTTGAAATATAAGTTTTTCAAATGAGTTCCGGCGGGGTCAATTTCACGCGCAATAGCTTTGGGCCCTACCTCCGGTGCGCCTAACCAGGGTTGAAACGTATTATTGACGTTGGAAGTAAGTGTGAAGTATAAGTTTTTCAAATGAGTTCCGGCGGGGTCAATTTCACGCGCAACAGCTCTAGGGCCTACCCCCGGTGCGCCTAACCAGGGTTGAAACGTATTATTGACGTTAGAAGTAAGTGTGAAGTATAAGTTTTTCAAATGAGTTCCGGCGGGGTCAATTTCACGCGCAACAGCTTTAGGGCCTACCCCTAACTATGGTGAGGTTGGTCCGCTGTTTTCGCTATTTATTTGCCGAGAGCAAACGTATACCGCCGATCATCGCCCTTCAGCCATGGCAGTTGAATTGCATAAACGCGGCGTATTGCGATCCACTGCCATCGGGGGTAAAGCTGAGGAAATCAGCCCTCAAGAGACCTAGTATATATCGCCTGTTGGCGATATTTGGGAACGCAAGACTCGACTACATACAACCGTGGGCCTACTCCACCTCCTTTACGGTCACCTACTTCGTCCATAAGAAGTAAGTACTAATAGTTTAATGCACGGTACATATAGGGTTATCGGTAATGAATGGGTCCTACGTCAACGGTGGCTTCCTCGACCTAAAATAAGTCGACTTAGCCAAATTTACATTAGTCCAAAAGTATGTAGGGGAGATCAGGGTAAAAAGGTGTAGAACTTTTTTTTTAATGCAACTGAAAACGTTTCATTACATAAATCTTAAAGACTGGTTATTATACAATGCCACCGTTGACGTATCACCCTGTATTTTTATAAATGAGTTAATTTTTTTTGCCTTTTCAGCAGAAAAAACATGGAAACGAACATTCCCATGTGTTATGATAAACTTAAAGCGAAACAAATCGTTTCAATTAACGATTTGAAAACCATCGTCAACAGAACGATCCTTCAAATAGACACCGAACAGTATGCTACTGAAACCGAAGCTCAACACCAACGCCGCCCGTTCACGCAAAAGGAAATTGACAACTTAAGATCCGTCCTGAAGGGATTGTTCTGCAGGTCGGAGATGCAGTCTATTTTACAAAATCCCGTTCTATTCGGGCTACACAATATAGCTGACTACGAGGAGGACATGCGCATGTTTTTCAAGTTGCACCACCAGACAAACTACGAGCTGCCGAAGCGCATCCGCGATAGATGCCTTATTTACGGGCTACCGGGGTTGCAGCTCCGGCGGCGTCGAGTTGTGCCTGTAATTGAGGAGGACGAGGACGATGTCATTAAGCAAGATGAGCGGGCGGTGGCATTAGCTGAGATAGACCCGGTAGAGCAGGGCTTGATAGTGACGGGGGCCGAAGTTGCAGTACAGGGTGGCATCGCTGTGGTTGAGTAAGTTAGCTACTCATAAATGTAAATTTATCTTTTTAGTACTTCCCCGTTATTCCAAAACATACAGGGTTTTTCTAAATTATATGTCATAATTTCAAGAGCGTATTCTACCTGCGTAACGAAACATTTCCGGACACATATTTATAGGTACACCTTTTTTTTTTAGTAACGATGGCGAGGTCTTGGGGCACTACGCCGCCAGCTCTCCAGGCGCATCCCAAGAGGCTGTGATAGCCCCATTAATTGGTGCCCTGGACCCCACGGTCGTGGACAAGTTGGAAACTGAGCAGGAAGAAGAGGAAGAGCAGGAACCGGAGGAGGCTGAAGAGGCTGAGGAGGCTGAGGACGAGGAGGAGCAGCAAGCAAAGGGCAAGAGAAAGCTGAGTGTACCCCTTAGAAAACCAAAAAAAAATCAAAGCGCCCCGGCCCGTTTTCGCTGTTGGCGAACGAGTGATGGTGCGGTTTAGATCGTGGCCTCTATGGCCCGCCGTCGTTACCAGCATATCAAGAACCCACTACGAGATTACGTGCACCGAGGGCACCGAGCCCTCGTCCTACAAAGTGCCTAAACGATCGGTGCTAGCTATGGACGAAGAAAGATTAAGGCAGGAATTTAACAACTTGAAAGATGGAAAACGACGCCAACAGCTGTCCACGGTTTTGCTGGCGTTAAAAATAATCGTATAGGGCAGGGTGACTCTTTTTGTACACACGATACATTATGTTCATTATTTCATTATTTTTAGGCCCACTATCAGAGATGTTGGATGTTGAACTTTTGAGTTTTCGGCGCCGGGCGCATGAGCTGTGCTGCAACCCCCCGGTCTATATCGATGGTTCTGGCGTTGAAATTAATAGTATAGGGCAGACGGTAAGACTCTTTTTGTACACACGATACATTATGTTCATTATTTCATTATTTTTAGGCCCACTATCAGAGATGTTGGATGTTGAACTTTTGAGTTTTGGGCGCCGGGCGCATGAGCTGTGCTGCAACCCCCCGGTCTATATCGATGGTTCTGGCGTTGAAATTAATAGTATAGGGCAGACGGTAAGACTCTTTTTGTACACACGATACATTATGTTCATTATTTCATTATTTTTAGGCCCACTATCAGAGATGTTGGATGTTGAACTTTTGAGTTTTGGGCGCCGGGCGCATGAGCTGTGCTGCAACCCACCCCCCGGTCTATATCGATCGTTCTGGCGTTGAAATTAATAGTATAGGGCAGACGGTAAGACTCTTTTTGTATCCTTGGCGATTAGAATCGGGCTCAGTGAGACCATTCACAGTTGGGCACCAAATTAACTGTGCTCTGCTCAGAACCACAGACCTAAGAGATAGAGTAACAAGGTCAACACATCACCAAGACACCCAACTCACATAATGGTTGCTGCGCAAGCACCAAAGGCGCGCTCCAACTCTGTATCCCGAATCCGGGGCAAGTTGAGCATTGTACCGCCAGATGCCAGCGCATAAAGCACCAGCCTTTACACCGCAAGGTAAATGAGGTTACAGATTAAACATACAGTTTTTGTAGAATTTGTAATTTTTGAAAAATGTTGACGAATTCTTAAACATTAAACTTTTGGCTAATTATAAGATCACTGTAAAAGGAAGTTGTGTGCGTATGTCACACCAGATTTTTTTTACTTTAAAGGATTTATGTTGTATTTTTAATAAATAAACAGAAAAATAATTGAAACTTGAGTTTTATTAAGTTATGGAGTATTAAAATAATCAACATTAAAAATAAAATTATTTGAATTCGCGGGCATTCTACTGTTTTGCACTTCCGGGTAAATCGGGCATTTTCGGCATCTGTTGTGGGTATTCGGCAATTTTAAGAATGGAGACCGGAAACGCTGCAGCGTACGCAGTACGTCGGTGCGTCTAACCAGGTTGAAACGTATTTTTGATGATGGAGTAAGTTTGAAATATAAGTTTTTCAAATGAGTTCCGGCGGGGTCAATTTGACGTGCAACAGCTCTAGGGCCTACCCCCGGTGCGCCTAACGAGGGTTGAAACGTATTTTTGACGTTGGAAGTAAGTGTGAAGTAAAAGTTTTTTCAAATGAGTTCCGGCGGGGTGAATTTCACGCGCAACAGCTCTAGGGCCTACCCCCGGTGCGCCTAACCAGGGTTGAAACGTATTATTGACGTTAGAAGTAAGTGTGAAGTATAAGTTTTTCAAATGAGTTCCGGCGGGGTCAATTTCACGCGCAATAGCTTTGGGGCCTACCTCCGGTGCGCCTAACCAGGGTTGAAACGTATTTTTGATGATGGAGTAAGTTTGAAATATAAGTTTTTCAAATGAGTTCCGGCGGGGTCAATTTCACGTGCAACAGCTCTAGGGCCTACCCCTGGTGCGCCTAACGAGGGTTGAAACGTATTTTTGACGTTGGAAGTGTGAAGTAACAGTTTTTTCAAATGAGTTCCGGCGTGGTCAATTTCACGCGCAATAGCTTTGGGGCCTACCTCCGGTGCGCCTAACCAGGGTTGAAACGTATCTTTGACGTTGGAAGTGTGAAGTAAAAGTTTTTTCAAATGAGTTCCGGCGTGGTCAATTTCACGTGCAACAGCTCTAGGGCCTACTCCCGGTGCGCCTAACGAGGGTTGAAACGTATTTTTGACGTTGGAAGTGTGAAGTAACAGTTTTTTCAAATGAGTTCCGGCGTGGTCAATTTCACGCGCAATAGCTTTGGGGCCTACCTCCGGTGCGCCTAACCAGGGTTGAAACGTATTTTTGACGTTGGAAGTGTGAAGTAAGTTTTTTCAAATGAGTTCCGGCGTGGTCAATTTCACGCGCAATAGCTTTGGGGCCTACCTCCGGTGCGCCTAACCAGGGTTGAAACGTATTATTGACGTTGGAAGTAAGTGTGAAGTATAAGTTTTTCAAGAGTTCCGGCGGGGTGAATTTCACGCGCAACAGCTCTAGGGCCTACCCCCGGTGCGCCTAACCAGGGTTGAAACGTATTATTGACGTTAGAAGTAAGTGTGAAGTATAAGTTTTTCAAATGAGTTCCGGCGGGGTCAATTTCACGCGCAACAGCTTTAGGGCCTACCCCTAACTATGGTGAGGTTGGTCCGCTGTTTTCGCTATTTATTTGCCGAGAGCAAACGTATACCGCCGATCATCGCCCTTCAGCCATGGCAGTTGAATTGCATAAACGCGGCGTATTGCGATCCACTGCCATCGGGGGTAAAGCTGAGGAAGTCAGCCCTCAAGAGACCTAGTATATATCGCCTGATGGCGATATTTGAGAACGCAAGACTCGACTACATACAACCGTGGGCCTACTCCACCTCCTTTACGGTCACCTACTTCGTCCATAAGCAGTAAGTACTAATAGTTTAATGCACGGTACATATAGGGTTATCGGTAATGAATGGGTCCTACGTCAACGGTGGCTTCCTCGACCTAAAATAAGTCGACTTAGCCAAATTTACATTAGTCCAAAAGTATGTAGGGGAGATCAGGGTAAAAAGGTGTAGAACTTTTTTTTTAATGCAACTGAAAACGTTTCATTACATAAATCTTAAAGACTGGTTATTATACAATGCCACCGTTGACGTATCACCCTGTATTTTTATAAATGAGTTAATTTTTTTTGCCTTTTCAGCAGAAAAAACATGGAAACGAACATTCCCATGTGTTATGATAAACTTAAAGCGAAACAAATCGTTTCAATTAACGATTTGAAAACCATCGTCAACAGAACGATCCTTCAAATAGACACCGAACAGTATGCTACTGAAACCGAAGCTCAACACCAACGCCGCCCGTTCACGCAAAAGGAAATTGACAACTTAAGATCCGTCCTGAAGGGATTGTTCTGCAGGTCGGAGATGCAGTCTATTTTACAAAATCCCGTTCTATTCGGGCTACACAATATAGCTGACTACGAGGAGGACATGCGCATGTTTTTCAAGTTGCACCACCAGACAAACTACGAGCTGCGGAAGCGCATCCGCGATAGATGCCTTATTTACGGGCTACCGGGGTTGCAGCTCCGGCGGCGTCGAGTTGTGCCTGTAATTGAGGAGGACGAGGACGATGTCATTAAGCAAGATGAGCGGGCGGTGGCATTAGCTGAGATAGACCCGGTAGAGCAGGGCTTGATAGTGACGGGGGCCGAAGTTGCAGTACAGGGTGGCATCGCTGTGGTTGAGTAAGTTAGCTACTCATAAATGTAAATTTATCTTTTTAGTACTTCCCCGTTATTCCAAAACATACAGGGTTTTTCTAAATTATATGTCATAATTTCAAGAGCGTATTCTACCTGCGTAACGAAACATTTCCGGACACATATTTATAGGTACACCTTTTTTTTTTAGTAACGATGGCGAGGTCTTGGGGCACTACGCCGCCAGCTCTCCAGGCGCATCCCAAGAGGCTGTGATAGCCCCATTAATTGGTGCCCTGGACCCCACGGTCGTGGACAAGTTGGAAACTGAGCAGGAAGAAGAGGAAGAGCAGGAACCGGAGGAGGCTGAAGAGGCTGAGGAGGCTGAGGACGAGAATGAGCAGCAAGCAAAGGGCAAGAGAAAGCTGAGTGTACCCCTTAGAAAACCAAAAAAAAATCAAAGCGCCCCGGCCCGTTTTCGCTGTTGGCGAACGAGTGATGGTGCGGTTTAGATCGTGGCCTCTATGGCCCGCCGTCGTTACCAGCATATCAAGAACCCATTACGAGATTACGTGCACCGAGGGCACCGAGCCCTCGTCCTACAAAGTGCCTAAACGATCGGTGCTAGCTATGGACGAAGAAAGATTAAGGCAGGAATTTAACAACTTGAAAGATGGAAAACGACGCCAACAGCTGTCCACGGTTTTGCTGGCGTTAAAAATAATCGTATAGGGCAGGGTGACTCTTTTTGTACACACGATACATTATGTTCATTATTTCATTATTTTTAGGCCCACTATCAGAGATGTTGGATGTTGAACTTTTGAGTTTTCGGCGCCGGGCGCATGAGCTGTGCTGCAACCCCCCGGTCTATATCGATGGTTCTGGCGTTGAAATTAATAGTATAGGGCAGACGGTAAGACTCTTTTTGTACACACGATACATTATGTTCATTATTTCATTATTTTTAGGCCCACTATCAGAGATGTTGGATGTTGAACTTTTGAGTTTTGGGCGCCGGGCGCATGAGCTGTGCTGCAACCCCCCGGTCTATATCGATGGTTCTGGCGTTGAAATTAATAGTATAGGGCAGACGGTAAGACTCTTTTTGTACACACGATACATTATGTTCATTATTTCATTATTTTTAGGCCCACTATCAGAGATGTTGGATGTTGAACTTTTGAGTTTTGGGCGCCGTGCGCATGAGCTGTGCTGCAACCCACCCCTCGGTCTTTATCGATCGTTCTGGCGTTGAAATTAATAGTATAGGGCAGACGGTAAGACTCTTTTTGTATCCTTGGCGATTAGAATCGGGCTCAGTGAGACCATTCACAGTTGGGCACCAAATTAGCTGTGCTCTGCTCAGAACCACAGACCTAAGAGATAAAGTAACAAGGTCAACACATCACCAAGACACCCAACTCACATAATGGTTGCTGCGCAAGCACCAAAGGCGCGCTCCAACTCTGTATCCCGAATCCGGGGCAAGTTGAGCATTGTACCGCCAGATGCCAGCGCATAAAGCACCAGCCTTTACACCGCAAGGTAAATGAGGTTACAGATTAAACATACACAGTTTTTGTAGAATTTGTAATTTTTGAAAAATGTTGACGAATTCTTAAACATTAAACTTTTGGCTAATTATAAGATCACTGTAAAAGGAAGTTGTGTGCGTATGTCACACCAGATTTTTTTTACTTCAAAGGATTTATGTTGTATTTTTAATAAATAAACAGAAAAATCATTGAAACTTGAGTTTTATTAAGTTATGGAGTATTAAAATAATCAACATTAAAAATAAAATTATTTGAATTCGCGGGCATTCTACTGTTTTGCACTTCCGGGTAAATCGGGCATTTTCGGCATCTGTTGTGGGTATTCGGTAATTTTAAGAATGGAGACCGGAAACGCTGCAGCGTACGCAGTACGTCGGTGCGCCTAACCAGGTTGAAACGTATTTTTGATGATGGAGTAAGTTTGAAATATAAGTTTTTCAAATGAGTTCCGGCGGGGTCAATTTCACGCGCAATAGCTTTGGGCCCTACCTCCGGTGCGCCTAACCAGGGTTGAAACGTATTATTGACGTTGGAAGTAAGTGTGAAGTATAAGTTTTTCAAGAGTTCCGGCGGGGTGAATTTCACGCGCAACAGCTCTAGGGCCTACCCCCGGTGCGCCTAACCAGGGTTGAAACGTATTATTGACGTTAGAAGTAAGTGTGAAGTATAAGTTTTTCAAATGAGTTCCGGCGGGGTCAATTTCACGCGCAATAGCTTTGGGGCCTACCTCCGGTGCGCCTAACCAGAGTTGAAACGTATTTTTGATGATGGAGTAAGTTTGAAATATAAGTTTTTCAAATGAGTTCCGGCGGGGTCAATTTCACGTGCAACAGCTCTAGGGCCTACCCCCGGTGCGCCTAACGAGGGTTGAAACGTATTTTTGACGTTGGAAGTGTGAAGTAACAGTTTTTTCAAATGAGTTCCGGCGTGGTCAATTTCACGCGCAATAGCTTTGGGGCCTACCTCCGGTGCGCCTAACCAGGGTTGAAACGTATCTTTGACGTTGGAAGTGTGAAGTAAAAGTTTTTTCAAATGAGTTCCGGCGTGGTCAATTTCACGCGCAATAGCTTTGGGGCCTACCTCCGGTGCGCCTAACCAGGGTTGAAACGTATTTTTGACGTTGGAAGTGTGAAGTAAAAGTTTTTTCAAATGAGTTCCGGCGTGGTCAATTTCACGCGCAATAGCTTTGGGGCCTACCTCCGGTGCGCCTAACCAGGGTTGAAACGTATTATTGACGTTGGAAGTAAGTGTGAAGTATAAGTTTTTCAAGAGTTCCGGCGGGGTGAATTTCACGCGCAACAGCTCTAGGGCCTACCCCCGGTGCGCCTAACCAGGGTTGAAACGTATTATTGACGTTAGAAGTAAGTGTGAAGTATAAGTTTTTCAAATGAGTTCCGGCGGGGTCAATTTCACGCGCAACAGCTTTAGGGCCTACCCCTAACTATGGTGAGGTTGGTCCGCTGTTTTCGCTATTTATTTGCTGAGAGCAAACGTATACCGCCGATCATCGCCCTTCAGCCATGGCAGTTGAATTGCATAAACGCGGCGTATTGCGATCCACTGCCATCGGGGGTAAAGCTGAGGAAATCAGCCCTCAAGAGACCTAGTATATATCGCCTGTTGGCGATATTTGGGAACGCAAGACTCGACTACATACAACCGTGGGCCTACTCCACCTCCTTTACGGTCACCTACTTCGTCCATAAGAAGTAAGTACTAATAGTTTAATGCACGGTACATATAGGGTTATCGGTAATGAATGGGTCCTACGTCAACGGTGGCTTCCTCGACCTAAAATAAGTCGACTTAGCCAAATTTACATTAGTCCAAAAGTATGTAGGGGAGATCAGGGTAAAAAGGTGTAGAACTTTTTTTTTAATGCAACTGAAAACGTTTCATTACATAAATCTTAAAGACTGGTTATTATACAATGCCACCGTTGACGTATCACCCTGTATTTTTATAAATGAGTTAATTTTTTTTGCCTTTTCAGCAGAAAAAACATGGAAACGAACATTCCCATGTGTTATGATAAACTTAAAGCGAAACAAATCGTTTCAATTAACGATTTGAAAACCATCGTCAACAGAACGATCCTTCAAATAGACACCGAACAGTATGCTACTGAAACCGAAGCTCAACACCAACGCCGCCCGTTCACGCAAAAGGAAATTGACAACTTAAGATCCGTCCTGAAGGGATTGTTCTGCAGGTCGGAGATGCAGTCTATTTTACAAAATCCCGTTCTATTCGGGCTACACAATATAGCTGACTACGAGGAGGACATGCGCATGTTTTTCAAGTTGCACCACCAGACAAACTACGAGCTGCCGAAGCGCATCCGCGATAGATGCCTTATTTACGGGCTACCGGGGTTGCAGCTCCGGCGGCGTCGAGTTGTGCCTGTAATTGAGGAGGACGAGGACGATGTCATTAAGCAAGATGAGCGGGCGGTGGCATTAGCTGAGATAGACCCGGTAGAGCAGGGCTTGATAGTGACGGGGGCCGAAGTTGCAGTACAGGGTGGCATCGCTGTGGTTGAGTAAGTTAGCTACTCATAAATGTAAATTTATCTTTTTAGTACTTCCCCGTTATTCCAAAACATACAGGGTTTTTCTAAATTATATGTCATAATTTCAAGAGCGTATTCTACCTGCGTAACGAAACATTTCCGGACACATATTTATAGGTACACCTTTTTTTTTTAGTAACGATGGCGAGGTCTTGGGGCACTACGCCGCCAGCTCTCCAGGCGCATCCCAAGAGGCTGTGATAGCCCCATTAATTGGTGCCCTGGACCCCACGGTCGTGGACAAGTTGGAAACTGAGCAGGAAGAAGAGGAAGAGCAGGAACCGGAGGAGGCTGAAGAGGCTGAGGAGGCTGAGGACGAGGAGGAGCAGCAAGCAAAGGCCAAGAGAAAGCTGAGTGTACCCCTTAGAAAACCAAAAAAAAATCAAAGCGCCCCGGCCCGTTTTCGCTGTTGGCGAACGAGTGATGGTGCGGTTTAGATCGTGGCCTCTATGGCCCGCCGTCGTTACCAGCATATCAAGAACCCACTACGAGATTACGTGCACCGAGGGCACCGAGCCCTCGTCCTACAAAGTGCCTAAACGATCGGTGCTAGCTATGGACGAAGAAAGATTAAGGCAGGAATTTAACAACTTGAAAGATGGAAAACGACGCCAACAGCTGTCCACGGTTTTGCTGGCGTTAAAAATAATCGTATAGGGCAGGGTGACTCTTTTTGTACACACGATACATTATGTTCATTATTTCATTATTTTTAGGCCCACTATCAGAGATGTTGGATGTTGAACTTTTGAGTTTTCGGCGCCGGGCGCATGAGCTGTGCTGCAACCCCCCGGTCTATATCGATGGTTCTGGCGTTGAAATTAATAGTATAGGGCAGACGGTAAGACTCTTTTTGTACACACGATACATTATGTTCATTATTTCATTATTTTTAGGCCCACTATCAGAGATGTTGGATGTTGAACTTTTGAGTTTTGGGCGCCGGGCGCATGAGCTGTGCTGCAACCCCCCGGTCTATATCGATGGTTCTGGCGTTGAAATTAATAGTATAGGGCAGACGGTAAGACTCTTTTTGTACACACGATACATTATGTTCATTATTTCATTATTTTTAGGCCCACTATCAGAGATGTTGGATGTTGAACTTTTGAGTTTTGGGCGCCGTGCGCATGAGCTGTGCTGCAACCCACCCCTCGGTCTTTATCGATCGTTCTGGCGTTGAAATTAATAGTATAGGGCAGACGGTAAGACTCTTTTTGTATCCTTGGCGATTAGAATCGGGCTCAGTGAGACCATTCACAGTTGGGCACCAAATTAACTGTGCTCTGCTCAGAACCACAGACCTAAGAGATAGAGTAACAAGGTCAACACATCACCAAGACACCCAACTCACATAATGGTTGCTGCGCAAGCACCAAAGGCGCGCTCCAACTCTGTATCCCGAATCCGGGGCAAGTTGAGCATTGTACCGCCAGATGCCAGCGCATAAAGCACCAGCCTTTACACCGCAAGGTAAATGAGGTTACAGATTAAACATACAGTTTTTGTAGAATTTGTAATTTTTGAAAAATGTTGACGAATTCTTAAACATTAAACTTTTGGCTAATTATAAGATCACTGTAAAAGGAAGTTGTGTGCGTATGTCACACCAGATTTTTTTTACTTCAAAGGATTTATGTTGTATTTTTAATAAATAAACAGAAAAATAATTGAAACTTGAGTTTTATTAAGTTATGGAGTATTAAAATAATCAACATTAAAAATAAAATTATTTGAATTCGCGGGCATTCTACTGTTTTGCACTTCCGGGTAAATCGGGCATTTTCGGCATCTGTTGTGGGTATTCGGCAATTTTAAGAATAGAGACCGGAAACGCTGCAGCGTACGCAGTACGTCGGTGCGTCTAACCAGGTTGAAACGTATTTTTGATGATGGAGTAAGTTTGAAATATAAGTTTTTCAAATGAGTTCCGGCGGGGTCAATTTGACGTGCAACAGCTCTAGGGCCTACCCCCGGTGCGCCTAACGAGGGTTGAAACGTATTTTTGACGTTGGAAGTAAGTGTGAAGTAAAAGTTTTTTCAAATGAGTTCCGGCGGGGTGAATTTCACGCGCAACAGCTCTAGGGCCTACCCCCGGTGCGCCTAACCAGGGTTGAAACGTATTATTGACGTTAGAAGTAAGTGTGAAGTATAAGTTTTTCAAATCAGTTCCGGCGGGGTCAATTTCACGCGCAATAGCTTTGGGGCCTACCTCCGGTGCGCCTAACCAGGGTTGAAACGTATTTTTGATGATGGAGTAAGTTTGAAATATAAGTTTTTCAAATGAGTTCCGGCGGGGTCAATTTCACGTGCAACAGCTCTAGGGCCTACCCCTGGTGCGCCTAACGAGGGTTGAAACGTATTTTTGACGTTGGAAGTGTGAAGTAACAGTTTTTTCAAATGAGTTCCGGCGTGGTCAATTTCACGCGCAATAGCTTTGGGGCCTACCTCCGGTGCGCCTAACCAGGGTTGAAACGTATCTTTGACGTTGGAAGTGTGAAGTAAAAGTTTTTTCAAATGAGTTCCGGCGTGGTCAATTTCACGTGCAACAGCTCTAGGGCCTACTCCCGGTGCGCCTAACGAGGGTTGAAACGTATTTTTGACGTTGGAAGTGTGAAGTAACAGTTTTTTCAAATGAGTTCCGGCGTGGTCAATTTCACGCGCAATAGCTTTGGGGCCTACCTCCGGTGCGCCTAACCAGGGTTGAAACGGATTTTTGACGTTGGAAGTGTGAAGTAAGTTTTTTCAAATGAGTTCCGGCGTGGTCAATTTCACGCGCAATAGCTTTGGGGCCTACCTCCGGTGCGCCTAACCAGGGTTGAAACGTATTATTGACGTTGGAAGTAAGTGTGAAGTATAAGTTTTTCAAGAGTTCCGGCGGGGTGAATTTCACGCGCAACAGCTCTAGGGCCTACCCCCGGTGCGCCTAACCAGGGTTGAAACGTATTATTGACGTTAGAAGTAAGTGTGAAGTATAAGTTTTTCAAATGAGTTCCGGCGGGGTCAATTTCACGCGCAACAGCTTTAGGGCCTACCCCTAACTATGGTGAGGTTGGTCCGCTGTTTTCGCTATTTATTTGCCGAGAGCAAACGTATACCGCCGATCATCGCCCTTCAGCCATGGCAGTTGAATTGCATAAACGCGGCGTATTGCGATCCACTGCCATCGGGGGTAAAGCTGAGGAAGTCAGCCCTCAAGAGACCTAGTATATATCGCCTGATGGCGATATTTGAGAACGCAAGACTCGACTACATACAACCGTGGGCCTACTCCACCTCCTTTACGGTCACCTACTTCGTCCATAAGCAGTAAGTACTAATAGTTTAATGCACGGTACATATAGGGTTATCGGTAATGAATGGGTCCTACGTCAACGGTGGCTTCCTCGACCTAAAATAAGTCGACTTAGCCAAATTTACATTAGTCCAAAAGTATGTAGGGGAGATCAGGGTAAAAAGGTGTAGAACTTTTTTTTTAATGCAACTGAAAACGTTTCATTACATAAATCTTAAAGACTGGTTATTATACAATGCCACCGTTGACGTATCACCCTGTATTTTTATAAATGAGTTAATTTTTTTTGCCTTTTCAGCAGAAAAAACATGGAAACGAACATTCCCATGTGTTATGATAAACTTAAAGCGAAACAAATCGTTTCAATTAACGATTTGAAAACCATCGTCAACAGAACGATCCTTCAAATAGACACCGAACAGTATGCTACTGAAACCGAAGCTCAACACCAACGCCGCCCGTTCACGCAAAAGGAAATTGACAACTTAAGATCCGTCCTGAAGGGATTGTTCTGCAGGTCGGAGATGCAGTCTATTTTACAAAATCCCGTTCTATTCGGGCTACACAATATAGCTGACTACGAGGAGGACATGCGCATGTTTTTCAAGTTGCACCACCAGACAAACTACGAGCTGCCGAAGCGCATCCGCGATAGATGCCTTATTTACGGGCTACCGGGGTTGCAGCTCCGGCGGCGTCGAGTTGTGCCTGTAATTGAGGAGGACGAGGACGATGTCATTAAGCAAGATGAGCGGGCGGTGGCATTAGCTGAGATAGACCCGGTAGAGCAGGGCTTGATAGTGACGGGGGCCGAAGTTGCAGTACAGGGTGGCATCGCTGTGGTTGAGTAAGTTAGCTACTCATAAATGTAAATTTATCTTTTTAGTACTTCCCCGTTATTCCAAAACATACAGGGTTTTTCTAAATTATATGTCATAATTTCAAGAGCGTATTCTACCTGCGTAACGAAACATTTCCGGACACATATTTATAGGTACACCTTTTTTTTTAGTAACGATGGCGAGGTCTTGGGGCACTACGCCGCCAGCTCTCCAGGCGCATCCCAAGAGGCTGTGATAGCCCCATTAATTGGTGCCCTGGACCCCACGGTCGTGGACAAGTTGGAAACTGAGCAGGAAGAAGAGGAAGAGCAGGAACCGGAGGAGGCTGAAGAGGCTGAGGAGGCTGAGGACGAGGATGAGCAGCAAGCAAAGGGCAAGAGAAAGCTGAGTGTACCCCTTAGAAAAGCAAAAAAAAATCAAAGCGCCCCGGCCCGTTTTCGCTGTTGGCGAACGAGTGATGGTGCGGTTTAGATCGTGGCCTCTATGGCCCGCCGTCGTTACCAGCATATCAAGAACCCATTACGAGATTACGTGCACCGAGGGCACCGAGCCCTCGTCCTACAAAGTGCCTAAACGATCGGTGCTAGCTATGGACGAAGAAAGATTAAGGCAGGAATTTAACAACTTGAAAGATGGAAAACGACGCCAACAGCTGTCCACGGTTTTGCTGGCGTTAAAAATAATCGTATAGGGCAGGGTGACTCTTTTTGTACACACGATACATTATGTTCATTATTTCATTATTTTTAGGCCCACTATCAGAGATGTTGGATGTTGAACTTTTGAGTTTTCGGCGCCGGGCGCATGAGCTGTGCTGCAACCCCCCGGTCTATATCGATGGTTCTGGCGTTGAAATTAATAGTATAGGGCAGACGGTAAGACTCTTTTTGTACACACGATACATTATGTTCATTATTTCATTATTTTTAGGCCCACTATCAGAGATGTTGGATGTTGAACTTTTGAGTTTTGGGCGCCGGGCGCATGAGCTGTGCTGCAACCCCCCGGTCTATATCGATGGTTCTGGCGTTGAAATTAATAGTATAGGGCAGACGGTAAGACTCTTTTTGTACACACGATACATTATGTTCATTATTTCATTATTTTTAGGCCCACTATCAGAGATGTTGGATGTTGAACTTTTGAGTTTTGGGCGCCGTGCGCATGAGCTGTGCTGCAACCCACCCCTCGGTCTTTATCGATCGTTCTGGCGTTGAAATTAATAGTATAGGGCAGACGGTAAGACTCTTTTTGTATCCTTGGCGATTAGAATCGGGCTCAGTGAGACCATTCACAGTTGGGCACCAAATTAGCTGTGCTCTGCTCAGAACCACAGACCTAAGAGATAAAGTAACAAGGTCAACACATCACCAAGACACCCAACTCACATAATGGTTGCTGCGCAAGCACCAAAGGCGCGCTCCAACTCTGTATCCCGAATCCGGGGCAAGTTGAGCATTGTACCGCCAGATGCCAGCGCATAAAGCACCAGCCTTTACACCGCAAGGTAAATGAGGTTACAGATTAAACATACACAGTTTTTGTAGAATTTGTAATTTTTGAAAAATGTTGACGAATTCTTAAACATTAAACTTTTGGCTAATTATAAGATCACTGTAAAAGGAAGTTGTGTGCGTATGTCACACCAGATTTTTTTTACTTCAAAGGATTTATGTTGTATTTTTAATAAATAAACAGAAAAATCATTGAAACTTGAGTTTTATTAAGTTATGGAGTATTAAAATAATCAACATTAAAAACAAAATTATTTGAATTCGCGGGCATTCTACTGTTTTGCACTTCCGGGTAAATCGGGCATTTTCGGCATCTGTTGTGGGTATTCGGCAATTTTAAGAATGGAGACCGGAAACGCTGCAGCGTACGCAGTACGTCGGTGCGCCTAACCAGGTTGAAACGTATTTTTGATGATGGAGTAAGTTTGAAATATAAGTTTTTCAAATGAGTTCCGGCGGGGTCAATTTCACGCGCAATAGCTTTGGGCCCTACCTCCGGTGCGCCTAACCAGGGTTGAAACGTATTATTGACGTTGGAAGTAAGTGTGAAGTATAAGTTTTTCAAGAGTTCCGGCGGGGTGAATTTCACGCGCAACAGCTCTAGGGCCTACCCCCGGTGCGCCTAACCAGGGTTGAAACGTATTATTGACGTTAGAAGTAAGTGTGAAGTATAAGTTTTTCAAATGAGTTCCGGCGGGGTCAATTTGACGTGCAACAGCTCTAGGGCCTACCCCCGGTGCGCCTAACGAGGGTTGAAACGTATTTTTGACGTTGGAAGTAAGTGTGAAGTAAAAGTTTTTTCAAATGAGTTCCGGCGGGGTGAATTTCACGCGCAACAGCTCTAGGGCCTACCCCCGGTGCGCCTAACCAGGGTTGAAACGTATTATTGACGTTAGAAGTAAGTGTGAAGTATAAGTTTTTCAAATGAGTTCCGGCGGGGTCAATTTCACGCGCAATAGCTTTGGGGCCTACCTCCGGTGCGCCTAACCAGGGTTGAAACGTATTTTTGATGATGGAGTAAGTTTGAAATATAAGTTTTTCAAATGAGTTCCGGCGGGGTCAATTTCACGTGCAACAGCTCTAGGGCCTACCCCTGGTGCGCCTAACGAGGGTTGAAACGTATTTTTGACGTTGGAAGTGTGAAGTAACAGTTTTTTCAAATGAGTTCCGGCGTGGTCAATTTCACGCGCAATAGCTTTGGGGCCTACCTCCGGTGCGCCTAACCAGGGTTGAAACGTATCTTTGACGTTGGAAGTGTGAAGTAAAAGTTTTTTCAAATGAGTTCCGGCGTGGTCAATTTCACGTGCAACAGCTCTAGGGCCTACTCCCGGTGCGCTTAACGAGGGTTGAAACGTATTTTTGACGTTGGAAGTGTGAAGTAACAGTTTTTTCAAATGAGTTCCGGCGTGGTCAATTTCACGCGCAATAGCTTTGGGGCCTACCTCCGGTGCGCCTAACCAGGGTTGAAACGTATTTTTGACGTTGGAAGTGTGAAGTAAGTTTTTTCAAATGAGTTCCGGCGTGGTCAATTTCACGCGCAATAGCTTTGGGGCCTACCTCCGGTGCGCCTAACCAGGGTTGAAACGTATTATTGACGTTGGAAGTAAGTGTGAAGTATAAGTTTTTCAAGAGTTCCGGCGGGGTGAATTTCACGCGCAACAGCTCTAGGGCCTACCCCCGGTGCGCCTAACCAGGGTTGAAACGTATTATTGACGTTAGAAGTAAGTGTGAAGTATAAGTTTTTCAAATGAGTTCCGGCGGGGTCAATTTCACGCGCAACAGCTTTAGGGCCTACCCCTAACTATGGTGAGGTTGGTCCGCTGTTTTCGCTATTTATTTGCCGAGAGCAAACGTATACCGCCGATCATCGCCCTTCAGCCATGGCAGTTGAATTGCATAAACGCGGCGTATTGCGATCCACTGCCATCGGGGGTAAAGCTGAGGAAGTCAGCCCTCAAGAGACCTAGTATATATCGCCTGATGGCGATATTTGAGAACGCAAGACTCGACTACATACAACCGTGGGCCTACTCCACCTCCTTTACGGTCACCTACTTCGTCCATAAGCAGTAAGTACTAATAGTTTAATGCACGGTACATATAGGGTTATCGGTAATGAATGGGTCCTACGTCAACGGTGGCTTCCTCGACCTAAAATAAGTCGACTTAGCCAAATTTACATTAGTCCAAAAGTATGTAGGGGAGATCAGGGTAAAAAGGTGTAGAACTTTTTTTTTAATGCAACTGAAAACGTTTCATTACATAAATCTTAAAGACTGGTTATTATACAATGCCACCGTTGACGTATCACCCTGTATTTTTATAAATGAGTTAATTTTTTTTGCCTTTTCAGCAGAAAAAACATGGAAACGAACATTCCCATGTGTTATGATAAACTTAAAGCGAAACAAATCGTTTCAATTAACGATTTGAAAACCATCGTCAACAGAACGATCCTTCAAATAGACACCGAACAGTATGCTACTGAAACCGAAGCTCAACACCAACGCCGCCCGTTCACGCAAAAGGAAATTGACAACTTAAGATCCGTCCTGAAGGGATTGTTCTGCAGGTCGGAGATGCAGTCTATTTTACAAAATCCCGTTCTATTCGGGCTACACAATATAGCTGACTACGAGGAGGACATGCGCATGTTTTTCAAGTTGCACCACCAGACAAACTACGAGCTGCCGAAGCGCATCCGCGATAGATGCCTTATTTACGGGCTACCGGGGTTGCAGCTCCGGCGGCGTCGAGTTGTGCCTGTAATTGAGGAGGACGAGGACGATGTCATTAAGCAAGATGAGCGGGCGGTGGCATTAGCTGAGATAGACCCGGTAGAGCAGGGCTTGATAGTGACGGGGGCCGAAGTTGCAGTACAGGGTGGCATCGCTGTGGTTGAGTAAGTTAGCTACTCATAAATGTAAATTTATCTTTTTAGTACTTCCCCGTTATTCCAAAACATACAGGGTTTTTCTAAATTATATGTCATAATTTCAAGAGCGTATTCTACCTGCGTAACGAAACATTTCCGGACACATATTTATAGGTACACCTTTTTTTTTTAGTAACGATGGCGAGGTCTTGGGGCACTACGCCGCCAGCTCTCCAGGCGCATCCCAAGAGGCTGTGATAGCCCCATTAATTGGTGCCCTGGACCCCACGGTCGTGGACAAGTTGGAAACTGAGCAGGAAGAAGAGGAAGAGCAGGAACCGGAGGAGGCTGAAGAGGCTGAGGAGGCTGAGGACGAGGATGAGCAGCAAGCAAAGGGCAAGAGAAAGCTGAGTGTACCCCTTAGAAAACCAAAAAAAAATCAAAGCGCCCCGGCCCGTTTTCGCTGTTGGCGAACGAGTGATGGTGCGGTTTAGATCGTGGCCTCTATGGCCCGCCGTCGTTACCAGCATATCAAGAACCCATTACGAGATTACGTGCACCGAGGGCACCGAGCCCTCGTCCTACAAAGTGCCTAAACGATCGGTGCTAGCTATGGACGAAGAAAGATTAAGGCAGGAATTTAACAACTTGAAAGATGGAAAACGACGCCAACAGCTGTCCACGGTTTTGCTGGCGTTAAAAATAATCGTATAGGGCAGGGTGACTCTTTTTGTACACACGATACATTATGTTCATTATTTCATTATTTTTAGGCCCACTATCAGAGATGTTGGATGTTGAACTTTTGAGTTTTCGGCGCCGGGCGCATGAGCTGTGCTGCAACCCCCCGGTCTATATCGATGGTTCTGGCGTTGAAATTAATAGTATAGGGCAGACGGTAAGACTCTTTTTGTACACACGATACATTATGTTCATTATTTCATTATTTTTAGGCCCACTATCAGAGATGTTGGATGTTGAACTTTTGAGTTTTGGGCGCCGGGCGCATGAGCTGTGCTGCAACCCCCCGGTCTATATCGATGGTTCTGGCGTTGAAATTAATAGTATAGGGCAGACGGTAAGACTCTTTTTGTACACACGATACATTATGTTCATTATTTCATTATTTTTAGGCCCACTATCAGAGATGTTGGATGTTGAACTTTTGAGTTTTGGGCGCCGTGCGCATGAGCTGTGCTGCAACCCACCCCTCGGTCTTTATCGATCGTTCTGGCGTTGAAATTAATAGTATAGGGCAGACGGTAAGACTCTTTTTGTATCCTTGGCGATTAGAATCGGGCTCAGTGAGACCATTCACAGTTGGGCACCAAATTAGCTGTGCTCTGCTCAGAACCACAGACCTAAGAGATAAAGTAACAAGGTCAACACATCACCAAGACACCCAACTCACATAATGGTTGCTGCGCAAGCACCAAAGGCGCGCTCCAACTCTGTATCCCGAATCCGGGGCAAGTTGAGCATTGTACCGCCAGATGCCAGCGCATAAAGCACCAGCCTTTACACCGCAAGGTAAATGAGGTTACAGATTAAACATACAGTTTTTGTAGAATTTGTAATTTTTGAAAAATGTTGACGAATTCTTAAACATTAAACTTTTGGCTAATTATAAGATCACTGTAAAAGGAAGTTGTGTGCGTATGTCACACCAGATTTTTTTTACTTCAAAGGATTTATGTTGTATTTTTAATAAATAAACAGAAAAATCATTGAAACTTGAGTTTTATTAAGTTATGGAGTATTAAAATAATCAACATTAAAAATAAAATTATTTGAATTCGCGGGCATTCTACTGTTTTGCACTTCCGGGTAAATCGGGCATTTTCGGCATCTGTTGTGGGTATTCGGCAATTTTAAGAATGGAGACCGGAAACGCTGCAGCGTACGCAGTACGTCGGTGCGCCTAACCAGGTTGAAACGTATTTTTGATGATGGAGTAAGTTTGAAATATAAGTTTTTCAAATGAGTTCCGGCGGGGTCAATTTCACGCGCAATAGCTTTGGGCCCTACCTCCGGTGCGCCTAACCAGGGTTGAAACGTATTATTGACGTTGGAAGTAAGTGTGAAGTATAAGTTTTTCAAGAGTTCCGGCGGGGTGAATTTCACGCGCAACAGCTCTAGGGCCTACCCCCGGTGCGCCTAACCAGGGTTGAAACGTATTATTGACGTTAGAAGTAAGTGTGAAGTATAAGTTTTTCAAATGAGTTCCGGCGGGGTCAATTTCACGCGCAATAGCTTTGGGGCCTACCTCCGGTGCGCCTAACCAGAGTTGAAACGTATTTTTGATGATGGAGTAAGTTTGAAATATAAGTTTTTCAAATGAGTTCCGGCGGGGTCAATTTCACGTGCAACAGCTCTAGGGCCTACCCCCGGTGCGCCTAACGAGGGTTGAAACGTATTTTTGACGTTGGAAGTGTGAAGTAACAGTTTTTTCAAATGAGTTCCGGCGTGGTCAATTTCACGCGCAATAGCTTTGGGGCCTACCTCCGGTGCGCCTAACCAGGGTTGAAACGTATCTTTGACGTTGGAAGTGTGAAGTAAAAGTTTTTTCAAATGAGTTCCGGCGTGGTCAATTTCACGCGCAATAGCTTTGGGGCCTACCTCCGGTGCGCCAAACCAGGGTTGAAACGTATTTTTGACGTTGGAAGTGTGAAGTAAAAGTTTTTTCAAATGAGTTCCGGCGTGGTCAATTTCACGCGCAATAGCTTTGGGGCCTACCTCCGGTGCGCCTAACCAGGGTTGAAACGTATTATTGACGTTGGAAGTAAGTGTGAAGTATAAGTTTTTCAAGAGTTCCGGCGGGGTGAATTTCACGCGCAACAGCTCTAGGGCCTACCCCCGGTGCGCCTAACCAGGGTTGAAACGTATTATTGACGTTAGAAGTAAGTGTGAAGTATAAGTTTTTCAAATGAGTTCCGGCGGGGTCAATTTCACGCGCAACAGCTTTAGGGCCTACCCCTAACTATGGTGAGGTTGGTCCGCTGTTTTCGCTATTTATTTGCTGAGAGCAAACGTATACCGCCGATCATCGCCCTTCAGCCATGGCAGTTGAATTGCATAAACGCGGCGTATTGCGATCCACTGCCATCGGGGGTAAAGCTGAGGAAATCAGCCCTCAAGAGACCTAGTATATATCGCCTGTTGGCGATATTTGGGAACGCAAGACTCGACTACATACAACCGTGGGCCTACTCCACCTCCTTTACGGTCACCTACTTCGTCCATAAGAAGTAAGTACTAATAGTTTAATGCACGGTACATATAGGGTTATCGGTAATGAATGGGTCCTACGTCAACGGTGGCTTCCTCGACCTAAAATAAGTCGACTTAGCCAAATTTACATTAGTCCAAAAGTATGTAGGGGAGATCAGGGTAAAAAGGTGTAGAACTTTTTTTTTAATGCAACTGAAAACGTTTCATTACATAAATCTTAAAGACTGGTTATTATACAATGCCACCGTTGACGTATCACCCTGTATTTTTATAAATGAGTTAATTTTTTTTGCCTTTTCAGCAGAAAAAACATGGAAACGAACATTCCCATGTGTTATGATAAACTTAAAGCGAAACAAATCGTTTCAATTAACGATTTGAAAACCATCGTCAACAGAACGATCCTTCAAATAGACACCGAACAGTATGCTACGGAAACCGAAGCTCAACACCAACGCCGCCCGTTCACGCAAAAGGAAATTGACAACTTAAGATCCGTCCTAAAGGGATTGTTCTGCAGGTCGGAGATGCAGTCTATTTTACAAAATCCCGTTCTATTCGGGCTACACAATATAGCTGACTACGAGGAGGACATGCGCATGTTTTTCAAGTTGCACCACCAGACAAACTACGAGCTGCCGAAGCGCATCCGCGATAGATGCCTTATTTACGGGCTACCGGGGTTGCAGCTCCGGCGGCGTCGAGTTGTGCCTGTAATTGAGGAGGACGAGGACGATGTCATTAAGCAAGATGAGCGGGCGGTGGCATTAGCTGAGATAGACCCGGTAGAGCAGGGCTTGATAGTGACGGGGGCCGAAGTTGCAGTACAGGGTGGCATCGCTGTGGTTGAGTAAGTTAGCTACTCATAAATGTAAATTTATCTTTTTAGTACTTCCCCGTTATTCCAAAACATACAGGGTTTTTCTAAATTATATGTCATAATTTCAAGAGCGTATTCTACCTGCGTAACGAAACATTTCCGGACACATGTTTATAGGTACACCTTTTTTTTTAGTAACGATGGCGAGGTCTTGGGGCACTACGCCGCCAGCTCTCCAGGCGCATCCCAAGAGGCTGTGATAGCCCCATTAATTGGTGCCCTGGGCCCCACGGTCGTGGACAAGTTGGAAACTGACCAGGAAGAAGAGGAAGATCAGGAACCGGAGGAGGCTGAGGAGGCTGAGGAGGAAGAGGAGCAGCAAGCAAAGGGCAAGAGAAAGCTGAGTGTACCCCTTAGAAAACCAAAACAAATCAAAGCGCCCCGGCCCGTTTTCGCTGTTGGCGAACGAGTGATGGTGCGGTTTAGATCGTGGCCTCTATGGCCCGCCGTCGTTACCAGCATATCAAGAACCCACTACGAGATTACGTGCACCGAGGGCACCGAGCCCTCGTCCTACAAAGTGCCTAAACGATCGGTGCTAGCTATGGACGAAGAAAGATTAAGGCAGGAATTTAACAACTTGAAAGATGGAAAACGACGCCAACAGCTGTCCACGGTTTTGCTGGCGTTAAAAATAATCGTATAGGGCAGGGTAAGACTCTTTTTGTACACACGATACATTATGTTCATTATTTCATTATTTTTAGGCCCACTATCAGAGATGTTGGATGTTGAACTTTTGAGTTTTGGGCGCCGGGCGCATGAGCTGTGCTGCAACCCCCCGGTCTATATCGATGGTTCTGGCGTTGAAATTAATAGTATAGGGCAGACGGTAAGACTCTTTTTGTACACACGATACATTATGTTCATTATTTCATTATTTTTAGGCCCACTATCAGAGATGTTGGATGTTGAACTTTTGAGTTTTGGGCGCCGGGCGCATGAGCTGTGCTGCAACCCCCCGGTCTATATCGATGGTTCTGGCGTTGAAATTAATAGTATAGGGCAGACGGTAAGACTCTTTTTGTACACACGATACATTATGTTCATTATTTCATTATTTTTAGGCCCACTATCAGAGATGTTGGATGTTGAACTTTTGAGTTTTGGGCGCCGGGCGCATGAGCTGTGCTGCAACCCACCCCCCGGTCTATATCGATCGTTCTGGCGTTGAAATTAATAGTATAGGGCAGACGGTAAGACTCTTTTTGTATCCTTGGCGATTAGAATCGGGCTCAGTGAGACCATTCACAGTTGGGCACCAAATTAACTGTGCTCTGCTCAGAACCACAGACCTAAGAGATAGAGTAACAAGGTCAACACATCACCAAGACACCCAACTCACATAATGGTTGCTGCGCAAGCACCAAAGGCGCGCTCCAACTCTGTATCCCGAATCCGGGGCAAGTTGAGCATTGTACCGCCAGATGCCAGCGCATAAAGCACCAGCCTTTACACCGCAAGGTAAATGAGGTTACAGATTAAACATACACAGTTTTTGTAGAATTTGTAATTTTTGAAAAATGTTGACGAATTCTTAAACATTAAACTTTTGGCTAATTATAAGATCACTGTAAAAGGAAGTTGTGTGCGTATGTCACACCAGATTTTTTTTACTTCAAAGGATTTATGTTGTATTTTTAATAAATAAACAGAAAAATCATTGAAACTTGAGTTTTATTAAGTTATGGAGTATTAAAATAATCAACATTAAAAATAAAATTATTTGAATTCGCGGGCATTCTACTGTTTTGCACTTCCGGGTAAATCGGGCATTTTCGGCATCTGTTGTGGGTATTCGGCAATTTTAAGAATGGAGACCGGAAACGCTGCAGCGTACGCAGTACGTCGGTGCGCCTAACCAGGTTGAAACGTATTTTTGATGATGGAGTAAGTTTGAAATATAAGTTTTTCAAATGAGTTCCGGCGGGGTCAATTTCACGTGCAACAGCTCTAGGGCCTACCCCCGGTGCGCCTAACGAGGGTTGAAACGTATTTTTGACGTTGGAAGTGTGAAGTAACAGTTTTTTCAAATGAGTTCCGGCGTGGTCAATTTCACGCGCAATAGCTTTGAGGCCTACCTCCGGTGCGCCTAACCAGGGTTGAAACGTATTTTTGACGTTGGAAGTGTGAAGTAAAAGTTTTTTCAAATGAGTTCCGGCGTGGTCAATTTCACGCGCAATAGCTTTGGGGCCTACCTCCGGTGCGCCTAACCAGGGTTGAAACGTATTTTTGACGTTGGAAGTGTGAAGTAAAAGTTTTTTCAAATGAGTTCCGGCGTGGTCAATTTCACGCGCAATAGCTTTGGGGCCTACCTCCGGTGCGCCTAACCAGGGTTGAAACGTATTTTTGACGTTGGAAGTGTGAAGTAAAAGTTTTTTCAAATGAGTTCCGGCGTGGTCAAATTTCACGCGCAATAGCTTTGGGGCCTACCTCCGGTGCGCCTAACCAGGGTTGAAACGTATTATTGACGTTGGAAGTAAGTGTGAAGTATAAGTTTTTCAAGAGTTCCGGCGGGGTGAATTTCACGCGCAACAGCTCTAGGGCCTACCCCCGGTGCGCCTAACCAGGGTTGAAACGTATTATTGACGTTAGAAGTAAGTGTGAAGTATAAGTTTTTCAAATGAGTTCCGGCGGGGTCAATTTCACGCGCAACAGCTTTAGGGCCTACCCCTAACTATGGTGAGGTTGGTCCGCTGTTTTCGCTATTTATTTGCTGAGAGCAAACGTATACCGCCGATCATCGCCCTTCAGCCATGGCAGTTGAATTGCATAAACGCGGCGTATTGCGATCCACTGCCATCGGGGGTAAAGCTGAGGAAGTCAGCCCTCAAGAGACCTAGTATATATCGCCTGTTGGCGATATTTGAGAACGCAAGACTCGACTACATACAACCGTGGGCCTACTCCACCTCCTTTACGGTCACCTACTTCGTCCATAAGAAGTAAGTACTAATAGTTTAATGCACGGTACATATAGGGTTATCGGTAATGAATGGGTCCTACGTCAACGGTGGCTTCCTCGACCTAAAATAAGTCGACTTAGCCAAATTTACATTAGTCCAAAAGTATGTAGGGGAGATCAGGGTAAAAAGGTGTAGAACTTTTTAACTGAAAACGTTTCATTACATAAATCTTAAAGACTGGTTATTATACAATGCCACCGTTGACGTATCACCCTGTATTTTTATAAATGAGTTAATTTTTTTTGCCTTTTCAGCAGAAAAAACATGGAAACGAACATTCCCATGTGTTATGATAAACTTAAAGCGAAACAAATCGTTTCAATTAACGATTTGAAAACCATCGTCAACAGAACGATCCTTCAACTAGACACCGAACAGTATGCTACCGAAACCGAAGCTCAACACCAACGCCGCCCGTTCACGCAAAAGGAAATTGACAACTTAAGATCCGTCCTGAAGGGATTGTTCTGCAGGTCGGAGATGCAGTCTATTTTACAAAATCCCGTTCTATTCGGGCTACACAATATAGCTGACTACGAGGAGGACATGCGCATGTTTTTCAAGTTGCACCACCAGACAAACTACGAGCTGCCGAAGCGCATCCGCGATAGATGCCTTATTTACGGGCTACCGGGGTTGCAGCTCCGGCGGCGTCGAGTTGTGCCTGTAATTGAGGAGGACGAGGACGATGTCATTAAGCAAGATGAGCGGGCGGTGGCATTAGCTGAGATAGACCCGGTAGAGCAGGGCTTGATAGTGACGGGGGCCGAAGTTGCAGTACAAGGTGGCATCGCTGTGGTTGAGTAAGTTAGCTACTCATAAATGTAAATTTATCTTTTTAGTACTTCCCCGTTATTCCAAAACATACAGGGTTTTTCTAAATTATATGTCATAATTTCAAGAGCGTATTCTACCTGCGTAACGAAACATTTCCGGACACATATTTATAGGTACACCTTTTTTTTTGAGTAACGATGGCGAGGTCTTGGGGCACTACGCCGCCAGCTCTCCAGGCGCATCCCAAGAGGCTGTGATAGCCCCATTAATTGGTGCCCTGGACCCCACGGTCGTGGACAAGTTGGAAACTGAGCAGGAAGAAGAGGAAGAGCAGGAACCGGAGGAGGCTGAAGAGGCTGAGGAGGCTGAGGACGAGGAGGAGCAGCAAGCAAAGGGCAAGAGAAAGCTGAGTGTACCCCTTAGAAAACCAAAAAAAAATCAAAGCGCCCCGGCCCGTTTTCGCTGTTGGCGAACGAGTGATGGTGCGGTTTAGATCGTGGCCTCTATGGCCCGCCGTCGTTACCAGCATATCAAGAACCCATTACGAGATTACGTGCACCGAGGGCACCGAGCCCTCGTCCTACAAAGTGCCTAAACGATCGGTGCTAGCTATGGACGAAGAAAGATTAAGGCAGGAATTTAACAACTTGAAAGATGGAAAACGACGCCAACAGCTGTCCACGGTTTTGCTGGCGTTAAAAATAATCGTATAGGGCAGGGTAAGACTCTTTTTGTACACACGATACATTATGTTCATTATTTCATTATTTTTAGGCCCACTATCAGAGATGTTGGATGTTGAACTTTTGAGTTTTGGGCGCCGGGCGCATGAGCTGTGCTGCAACCCCCCGGTCTATATCGATGGTTCTGGCGTTGAAATTAATAGTATAGGGCAGACGGTAAGACTCTTTTTGTACACACGATACATTATGTTCATTATTTCATTATTTTTAGGCCCACTATCAGAGATGTTGGATGTTGAACTTTTGAGTTTTGGGCGCCGGGCGCATGAGCTGTGCTGCAACCCCCCGGTCTATATCGATGGTTCTGGCGTTGAAATTAATAGTATAGGGCAGACGGTAAGACTCTTTTTGTACACACGATACATTATGTTCATTATTTTTAGGCCCACTATCAGAGATGTTGGATGTTGAACTTTTGAGTTTTGGGCGCCGGGCGCATGAGCTGTGCTGCAACCCACCCCCCGGTCTATATCGATCGTTCTGGCGTTGAAATTAATAGTATAGGGCAGACGGTAAGACTCTTTTTGTATCCTTGGCGATTAGAATCGGGCTCAGTGAGACCATTCACAGTTGGGCACCAAATTAACTGTGCTCTGCTCAGAACCACAGACCTAAGAGATAGAGTAACAAGGTCAACACATCACCAAGACACCCAACTCACATAATGGTTGCTGCGCAAGCACCAAAGGCGCGCTCCAACTCTGTATCCCGAATCCGGGGCAAGTTGAGCATTGTACCGCCAGATGCCAGCGCATAAAGCACCAGCCTTTACACCGCAAGGTAAATGAGGTTACAGATTAAACATACACAGTTTTTGTAGAATTTGTAATTTTTGAAAAATGTTGACGAATTCTTAAACATTAAACTTTTGGCTAATTATAAGATCACTGTAAAAGGAAGTTGTGTGCGTATGTCACACCAGATTTTTTTTACTTCAAAGGATTTATGTTGTATTTTTAATAAATAAACAGAAAAATAATTGAAACTTGAGTTTTATTAAGTTATGGAGTATTAAAATAATCAACATTAAAAATAAAATTATTTGAATTCGCGGGCATTCTACTGTTTTGCACTTCCGGGTAAATCGGGCATTTTCGGCATCTGTTGTGGGTATTCGGCAATTTTAAGAATGGAGACCGGAAACGCTGCAGCGTACGCAGTACGTCGGTGCGTCTAACCAGGTTGAAACGTATTTTTGATGCTGGAGTAAGTTTGAAATATAAGTTTATCAAATGAGTTCCGGCGGGGCCAATTTCACGTGCAACAGCTCTAGGGCCTACGCCCGGTGCGCCTAACGAGGGTTGAAACGTATTTTTGACGTTGGAAGTGTGAAGTAAAAGTTTTTTCAAATGAGTTCCGGCGTGGTCAATTTCACGCGCAATAGCTTTGGGGCCTACCTCCGGTGCGCCTAACCAGGGTTGAAACGTATTTTTGACGTTGGAAGTGTGAAGTAAAAGTTTTTTCAAATGAGTTCCGGCGTGGTCAATTTCACGCGCAATAGCTTTGGGGCCTACCTCCGGTGCGCCTAACCAGGGTTGAAACTTATTTTTGACGTTGGAAGTGTGAAGTAAAAGTTTTTTCAAATGAGTTCCGGCGTGGTCAATTTCACGCGCAATAGCTTTGGGGCTACCTCCGGAGCGCCTAACCAGGGTTGAAACGTATTTTTGACGTTGGAAGTGTGAAGTAAAAGTTTTTTCAAATGAGTTCCGGCGTGGTCAATTTCACGCGCAATAGCTTTGGGGCCTACCTCCGGTGCGCCTAACCAGGGTTGAAACGTATTTTTGACGTTGGAAGTGTGAAGTAAAAGTTTTTTCAAATGAGTTCCGGCGTGGTCAATTTCACGCGCAATAGCTTTGGGGCCTACCTCCGGTGCGCCTAACCAGGGTTGAAACTTATTTTTGACGTTGGAAGTGTGAAGTAACAGTTTTTTCAAATGAGTTCCGGCGTGGTCAATTTCACGCGCAATAGCTTTGGGGCTACCTCCGGAGCGCCTAACCAGGGTTGAAACGTATTTTTGACGTTGGAAGTGTGAAGTAAAAGTTTTTTCAAATGAGTTCCGGCGTGGTCAATTTCACGCGCAATAGCTTTGGGGCTACATCCGGAGCGCCTAACCAGGGTTGAAACGTATTATTGACGTTGGAAGTAAGTGTGAAGTATAAGTTTTTCAAGAGTTCCGGCGGGGTGAATTTCAGGCGCAACAGCTCTAGAGCCTACCCCCGGTGCGCCTAATCAGGGTTGAAACGTATTATTGACGTTAGAAGTAAGTGTGAAGTATAAGTTTTTCAAATGAGTTCCGGCGGGGTCAATTTCACGCGCAACAGCTTTAGGGCCTACCCCTAACTATGGTGAGGTTGGTCCGCTGTTTTCGCTATTTATTTGCTGAGAGCAAACGTATACCGCCGATCATCGCCCTTCAGCCATGGCACCTGAATTGCATAAACGCGGCGTATTGCGATCCACTGCCATCGGGGGTAAAGCTGAGGAAGTCAGCCCTCAAGAAACCTAGTATATATCGCCTGATGGCGATATTTGAGAACGCAAGACTCGACTACATACAACCGTGGGCCTACTCCACCTCCTTTACGGTCACCTACTTCGTCCATAAGCAGTAAGTACTAATAGTTTAATGCACGGTACATATAGGGTTATCGGTAATGAATGGGTCCTACGTCAACGGTGGCTTCCTCGACCTAAAATAAGTCGACTTAGCCAAATTTACATTAGTCCAAAAGCATGTAGGGGAGATCAGGGTAAAAAGGTGTAGAACTTTTTTTTTAATGCAACTGAAAACGTTTCATTACATAAATCTTAAAGACTGGTTATTATACAATGCCACCGTTGACGTATCACCCTGTATTTTTATAAATGAGTTAATTTTTGTTGCCTTTTCAGCAGAAAAAACATGGAAACGAACATTCCCATGTGTTATGATAAACTTAAAGCGAAACAAATCGTTTCAATTAACGATTTGAAAACCATCGTCAACAGAACGATCCTTCAAATAGACACCGAACAGTATGCTACCGAAACCGAAGCTCAACACCAACGCCGCCCGTTCACGCAAAAAGAAATTGACAACTTAAGATCCGTCCTGAAGGGATTGTTCTGCAGGTCGGAGATGCAGTCTATTTTACAAAATCCCGTTCTATTCGGGCTACACAATATAGCTGACTACGAGGAGGACATGCGCATGTTTTTCAAGTTGCACCACCAGACAAACTACGAGCTGCCGAAGCGCATCCGCGATAGATGCCTTATTTACGGGCTACCGGGGTTGCAGCTCCGGCGGCGTCGAGTTGTGCCTGTAATTGAGGAGGACGAGGACGATGTCATTAAGCAAGATGAGCGGGCGGTGGCATTAGCTGAGATAGACCCGGTAGAGCAGGGCTTGATAGTGACGGGGGCCGAAGTTGCAGTACAGGGTGGCATCGCTGTGGTTGAGTAAGTTAGCTACTCATAAATGTAAATTTATCTTTTCAGTACTTCCCCGTTATTCCAAAACATACCGGGTTTTTCTAAATTATATGTCATAATTTCAAGAGCGTATTCTACCTGCGTAACGAAACATTTCCGGACACATGTTTATAGGTACACCTTTTTTTTAGTAACGATGGCGAGGTCTTGGGGCACTACGCCGCCAGCTCTCCAGGCGCATCCCAAGAGGCTGTGATAGCCCCATTAATTGGTGCCCTGGACCCCACGGTCGTGGACAAGTTGGAAACTGAGCAGGAAGAAGAGGAAGAGCAGGAACCGGAGGAGGCTGAAGAGGCTGAGGAGGCTGAGGAGGAAGAGGAGCAGCAAGCAAAGGGCAAGAGAAAGCTGAGTGTACCCCTTAGAAAACGAAAACAAATCAAAGCGCCCCGGCCCGTTTTCGCTGTTGGCGAACGAGTGATGGTGCGGTTTAGATCGTGGCCTCTATGGCCCGCCGTCGTTACCAGCATATCAAGAACCCACTACGAGATTACGTGCACCGAGGGCACCGAGCCCTCGTCCTACAAAGTGCCTAAACGATCGGTGCTAGCTATGGACGAAGAAAGATTAAGGCAGGAATTTAACAACTTGAAAGATGGAAAACGACGCCAACAGCTGTCCACGGTTTTGCTGGCGTTAAAAATAATCGTATAGGGCAGGGTAAGACTCTTTTTGTACACACGATACATTATGTTCATTATTTCATTATTTTTAGGCCGACTATCAGAGATGTTGGATGTTGAACTTTTGAGTTTTGGGCGCCGGGCGCATGAGCTGTGCTGCAACCCCCCGGTCTATATCGATGGTTCTGGCGTTGAAATTAATAGTATAGGGCAGACGGTAAGACTCTTTTTGTACACACGATACATTATGTTCATTATTTCATTATTTTTAGGCCCACTATCAGAGATGTTGGATGTTGAACTTTTGAGTTTTGGGCGCCGGCCGCATGAGCTGTGCTGCAACCCCCCGGTCTATATCGATGGTTCTGGCGTTGAAATTAATAGTATAGGGCAGACGGTAAGACTCTTTTTGTACACACGATACATCATGTTCATTATTTCATTATTTTTAGGCCCACTATCAGAGATGTTGGATGTTGAACTTTTGAGTTTTGGGCGCCGGGCGCATGAGCTGTGCTGCAACCCACCCCCCGGTCTATATCGATCGTTCTGGCGTTGAAATTAATAGTATAGGGCAGACGGTAAGACTCTTTTTGTACACACGATACATTATGTTCATTATTTCATTATTTTTAGGCCCACTACCAGAGATGTTGAACTTTTGAGTTATTGGGCGCCGGGCGCATGAACTGTGCTGCAACCCCCCGGTCTATATCGTTCTGGCGTTGAAAATAATAGTATAGGGCAGACGGTAAGACTCTTTTTGTACGAAGTAAAAATGGGTATTTTCCGGTACTTGAAGTGCCCAGTACTCGCCTTGCCAGAGAGAGAGTACCGTGAGCTGAAAACTGAAAAAGACTATAACAAAGCAGTGAACCGCCTACGAAGGGATAGATTCAGGGCCGTATCTAGGATCGCTGACATGGAGTATGAATATTGTGTTCGCCCTCTAATTGCAATTAGAGATAGGGTAATAAGTCAGTCAATGAGGTTTAGTAGACGATCACTACTAATGGTATGTTTTTTTTTTAAGGATCTATTGCAAAGGGGACAATCCGTCCCACCATGGCGGCAGCGGCGTTTGCCAAACTCGCAACGTCAACATTTTTTAAAACGTTTAGGAGCACTAGCGGCTGCTCGCACTAAGCTAATCTGGTTGCGACCTTTACGCCACTCCGAAAAACTCTTCCTAAAACTAACTCCGAGCAAATGCGCGTCAATAATATACGAATTGGAAAATTATCGAAGTGCTATGCAAAAAAAATACATTAAGGCAAAGAGACCGGGAACGCATAATGACGGAGGCGGCTCTTCGGCGACCAGACATGAACTGTGCTGCAACCCCCCGGTCTATATCGTTCTGGCGTTGAAAATAATAGTATAGGGCAGAGTATAAGACTCTTTTTGTACACACGATACATTATGTTCATTATTTTTAGGCCCACTACCAGAGATGTTGAACTTTTGAGTTATTGGGCGCCGGCGCATGAACTGTGCTGCAACCCCCCGGTCTATATCGTTCTGGCGTTGAAAATAATACTATAGGGCAGAGGATAAGACTCTTTTTGTACACACGATACATTATGTTCATTATTTCATTATTTTTAGGCCCACTACCAGAGATGTTGAACTTTTGAGTTATTGGGCGCCGGGCGCATGAACTGTGCTGCAACCCCCCGGTCTATATCGTTCTGGCGTTGAAAATAATACTATAGGGCAGAGGGTAAGACTCTTTTTGTACACACGATACATTATGTTCATTATTTCATTATTTTTAGGCCCACTACCAGAGATGCCGAACTCTGCTGCAACTCCGGTCTATATCGTTCACAGGGGCGAGTAAACCGGCCCGAGAAACCATTAACACCGGCCCGGTCCATTATTATAAAAAAAATTTTTAGGCACTCAATATTCATAAGCATGAATGTTATGCTACAAATATTATTTCGGTTAAATTCGTGATTATATTATATTATAATTATATTTATTATATTTATACATACATACATACATACATATTTATTATATTTATACATACATACATACATACATATTTATTATATTTATATTTATTATATTTTAATAAATATGTCCACTAATAATTGTATTGTTTTCTATCCGTATCCCGTTGGAATGCAACATACAAGTTGCTCCAAACACTACCTACGGGTAGATATTTCGACAAAACTGATATATTCACCCACCGGTTTGGGTTTTAGTGCGGCGGGTGAATATATCAGTTTGCTGGACATATCTACCCGTACTAAAAAAATCTCGTCTAACCACTACGTACGGGTAGATATTTCCACAAAACTGATATATTCACCCACCGGACTTACCCGTAGGTAGTGGGTAGACACGATTTTTTTTTCAAAATCGAAATTAAGCGATGGCAATTTTTTTGTGCCATAAGGACACTATTTGCAGCAACTTTTCTTTATAACATTTTGTCGTGACATGAAAACTTCAATCGTTTGTACTAGAAAAAATGGAGCATGCGCTCTACCCGCCTGCTGCTGGAGCGGTAGGTCGGTCATATTTGTTCCGTGACGTGGAAGAATATGTTTGCGTATTTGTTAAAATTTGAGGTTACAGATTGTAATTCTTTTGGATTAACTTCCACACAAAACAATCTCCTGTATTTCACACTGGCAATTGCAAACCCAGTATTGGTGAAGGTGGTCGTGCAACGTGGAAGTAAACACTCAGATAGGATTCTAGATACGTCTAAAACAAGTGTGGGCGTGATGATTGCAGCATCAGCGGATGGTACAGTCCTACCACCTTATACATTATACATATTTGGAGCAGGTACATTTTTTAATAGGTTCGGTATTTCTTGCAGAAAAATTCTAAATTAATTATGGCAAAACGAGCTCAGTGGAGTGAAGATGACATGCAAAGTGATCTAGAAGAAGTTAACAACGGACAACCCGTCCTTGCAGTATCGAAAAAGTACGGCATTGATCGACGTACCCTAAGGAACCACATTACAACTGGCAACCCACAAAGAAAATTAGGAACTCACTCTCTTTTAAATGTTGCCCAGAAAGACGAGTTGTGCAGAAGGATATTTCGATCAGCAGAGGTTGGAATGCCTCTAACTCCTAAAGTTTTAAGAAGTGTGTTCACGTATATCGAGGAGAATGGTTTAAAACATGCATTTTCTCCACAGAGCAGGCTGCCAGGAAGGAAATTCATGGCATTATTTTATAAGCGACATCTTGACGTAGCACGGAGGAAATCACAGATGTTAAATCCGGCAAGGGCACAAAAATTAAATAGGCATATTGTAAACGAATACTTCGAGAAGCTCAAACACGATTTAGTGGATTTGGATTTAATCAATCAGCCCAAGCTGATTTATAACATGGACCAAAAAGGCTGCCGGCTAATTCTCCATCATCAACCGCACCTTCTTAGTCGAAAATGAGCAAAAAGAATACATCTGATAGGACCAGAGCACCCTGAAAGTGCCACTGTAGTAGCCTGTGGAAATGCTTTGGATCAGTGTATTCCGCCTATGATTTTGTTTAAGAGCAAAAAGCAAAAACCAGAATGGATAGATTCGATGCCGCCTGACACATCAATACAAATGACTGCCAAAGGCAGCATGACTACTGTGACATTCGTCAGGTGGTTGAATCACTTCGCCAAATTCAAATCCCCTGAAGGGTGTTTACTGAAATTCGATGGTGCACGTTCACATCTGGACGCTAACATTGTAGACGAAACTAAAGCTCATGACATAACGCTTCTCTGCCTTCCCTCACACACAACACATGAACTCCATCAACTTGATAAGTGTTTTTCGGGCATTTGAGCACTATTGGGATGAGGACGTTCTACTGCTGGACGCGGGAACCCTAAAGGAAAATAACCAGAGGCAGGTTTGGCCACATTCTGAGCATCATTTTTATAAGAGCAGGACGGAGGCGGCTTCTTGGTACTGTTTTGTCTGCAACACAGATACTGTTTCAGATATGCGAAGATGTGCGTCATGATTTATGTCCATGAAGAATGTGTCGGCCTTACAAAAGCCGATAAGCAGCCATTTCTGTGTCCGAAGTGCTCACCATAATTGATCTGTGTTTTTTAATACCAGAGTTTATTTTTTGTACTTATTTTCAATTTCCAGAATTTATTTTTGTTTATTGTACCAGAATTAATCTTATGTTAACTTGTTTTAAAGAATAAATATTTGTTTTCCTCTATTTATACAGCAGACTTTTAACTTGTAGCTGTGGCCTTATTATAAACACCCCATGTCTAATAAGGCCACTGAACACTATATTGATTTTTTTTGTCTGAAAATAATATTGTATTTCCTTAGGGCTAAGATAAAAAATGACACATATCCTAAACGGTATAGCCCTAAGGTAACACAAGTCTCGATTCTCCATTTTGAAAATTGAATGAGAAAAAAATATCAAACCCTTAAGGTGGCCTTATTTGGTACATGTACCTCATATTAAAAATGTAATAAAAATGTAAAGTCTGAAAAAAATCGTTAGAGCCGTTTTCCAGTTATGCGATTTTCTTCAAAAGCTTCCTGTCGCATCTAAATAGTACACAAAATTTATATATGAAGTTTCAACGTCATACCTCTTTTCGTTTTTGAGATACTCAGTTCACAGATACACAAATCAATAAACAAAAACAGTTCAGGGGGATTCTAAAACGTGAAGATCTGTTGGAAACTCAATTTCAAATTATTGGAGTGAATCCAATACTTCCTTTATTGTAAAAGGAAGTAATTAGAGGCAACATTTACAAATTATTTTTTAACTGTTGTACAAGGTCATGTAGTAAATCTTTCATTAATAGTATTCAGTTTTCACATCCTTGTGACGATTTTCCTCTCATGTATTTAATAAAATAATTTGTAAGGATGCCAATTTTTTACTGTATAAAATACTTAAACAAGGAAATTAAAAATAAATCGCAAAAAAAGTTAAATTTTATCCACGAGTGAATCGTTTAACGGCGAGACGTTAATGATTCAAGAGTGGGTAGTAACAACTTTATCGTAGTGCATAATACAAAATTTTTGTCTATAGCAAGAACTTTAACAATTTCAAAAGAAAATAAGGAAAGTCAATCACATTTTAAAATCTCAGTAGCTAGATTGCCTTGCTAGGATAATACGAAGCTGTAATACACTCGGCTACAAAATTAACGCACCACTTGCAATATCTGTAAAATTTGCGGGCATGTAAAAAAAATGTATTTTTTTGTTTTACATTTTGAGAAGAAACCTCTGTTTTACAACTTTTTATTATCACATTTACCTCTACTTTGCAGTTGTTGTTATATTATCCTCAATTTTTCTGTATGATGCATATTGCTGCTATAACATACTGACGCTTTTCAATCGCATAGTAGGCCGATATTGAATATTTGTTTTGTAAATACCAATTGACAAAAGTGTGACAGTTATAATAAACAATAAAGGACCGCGTTACGCGAAATTTAACTCAAGATGAATGTGTACATATGTTTACTTTGTTTGGTGAAGATTATACAAACCGCGATATCGGAAGAAGGCTTGGTGTGCATCATACCACTTAACTATTTCTAGAGTCCTCCAACGTTTTATAGAGACTCACAGTCATGCTAGAAGAAGAAGACGAGGCAGGCCACGTCGAACTACTGCCATCGAAGACCGCTTTTTAAGAATGCGGGCACTGCGGGAGCGGTTTAGAACAGCAAAAAGCCTTCAAATACAGCTAGCTGATGTCATGGGCGTAACTTGGGGCATCACTTTGGGGGGGCAAAATCAAGACTTCACATTTTTAAACCTAAATTGCAAAAAAAAATGCTGCACTTGCACTTTAAAATGAAAATTTAGGGGGGGGGCACCGCCCCCCCTTGCCCCTCCCAAGTTACGCCTATGGCTGATGTCCATAGGAACTTAATAAGAATGGATACCATTAGGAGGCAACTTGCTGAACACAATTTGCGCCCGCGAGTTCCAGCAACTGGCCCTATATTAACAGTAGAACACCATACGGCCAGATTAGCATTAGCTAGGGAACATGTGAATTAGCAAATTGATGACTGGGAACAAATGCTATTCACAAACGAGTCCAGATTTTGTCTGTATAGTTCTGATCGTCGTCCTAGAGTGTACCGAAGACCAAATGAAAGATTTGCTCAATGTAACATTAGAGAAACCACATTATATAATAATAATAATAATTCGTTTATTCCACATATTATATTAAAAAAAATACACATCTTGTTTGTGCGTAACAAAATAATATGTGAGAATCACAAGGATACAGTAAAAAAAATGTTTTGTTCTTCCACTATACCCTTGATCAATGTATTCTCAAAAAATATTGCATACATGCCTACTCTTAATAGAACATCTAAACTAAATTAAATAATATTTCGATGTAACAGGAAGGGTACAGGTATGTATATAATAATTATTATTGTTATCCCATTCAAGAAAAGAACGAAAAAAAAATAAAAGAGTATTTTTTTTAATTTCCCCACTTCATCTACTCTCTTTCAATATGGCCGCCACAGCTGAAATCGGCTACTCGAAAATCCAAGCGCTGCAAGTGTCGCTTCTGAGTCCGTTAGGTGTTTATTCTGCGACCTACTTGTTATTTATCAATAACAACTGTCAACCTGACTGAAAAGTTCCCAATAACAGCCATGGCTGTTATACATTTAACAGCCTAGCCTTTTAAAAAATAACGAAGTGGTCAGACAATACTAGAACAAAGTCCCTAAAATTAAAATTTAGTTGTGGAGGAAGTGGTTACGATGAAATGTTGAGCAAAGGGTATCCTCTTCCTTCGGTACGGACTCTGCAGAGAAGACTGCAAAACCTAAAATTTTACAGTGGCGTGCTTGAAGTTTTCAAATTTCTGAAAATTAAAGTCCGTTCATTCGTAAATAAGGTAAAAGATTGTGTTTTGGTGTTGGATGAGATGGTTATCACTCCAGCAAGTATTTATGATTCGTCTCTATGCAAATATTTCGGTTGCCTGAACACACTGGAACAGCAACGTATGTTTTGGTGGGTGGTGTTACTACACGCTGAAAACAAGTAATTGCTTATTACTTCACCTCTAACTCAGTAAATGGGGCTATTTTTAAAGATATTATTGTCAACATTTTTGAACGTGTAGAAGAGTTAGGGTTGAACTTAATAAGCATTACTTCAGAAATGGGTGCCTGTAACCAGTCATTGTGGAGACCGTGGGGCGTAATGGCAGGTAGGCATTCCAAACAAAAAGTAGCATTGACCATCCAATTCATAAAAGCAAATATGTTTTCATGTTTGCTGACGTGCCTCATCTTAAAAGCAATGCTGATAAGCAACAAAATTATAAGAATACCCAATGAAGTAAAAGAAAAGTATGGATTACCGGCAAATGAAATTTGTGCCAGCCATATTGCTGAAATTGCTGCTCATCAAAAAGACCACAGCTTCAAATTAACTCCAAGGTTAACGGAAGACGATTTATTACCGTCTCATTTCGATAAAATGAAGGTTTCAACGTCGACAAATGTGATAAGTCATTCTGTAAGCAGTACGCTGAAATTCCTGGCAGATGAATTAAAAAACCTGCTTATCTAACTACTGCGTGGTTTTTTGACCAAGTCGAAAGATGGTTCTTTTTAATGACGTCCAGACATCCATCCAGTGCACTGAGCAGATTGAATTTGGATATATATAATGATTCCATAAAATTTTAACAAGAATTTATGGAACTCCTCAGTGTATTGGAAGTTGGAGACAAGAAGATATGGAAGCCATCTCAAACAGGCGTACTCACTTCTACACAGTCCATTTTAGAGCTACAGCAACACCGCCAGGACTGTTTACAAAACCTGTTTTGTGTCTTGAGAACCAAGCAGATTGTCCCAAATGCAATGCAAGTTAAGAACCATCTTAAATTAATATGTGTTTCCCAATATTTAAAAAATCCCAGCAAAAGCAGTTACGACGAAGATGATAGGGAGTTTTTATCGGATTTTTTAGAGACAATAAATAAAGATCTTCCAAAGTACGATAAGGTTCAAATTCCCGAAGAAACTCCTTGAACTTCAGCGAGCTGAACTCATTATATAATATTTGTGGCTATTTAGTTCAAAGTGTACAGAAAACGTCAAAAACATGTCGACTCGCCCAACGAAAAACATAGTAACTCGAAAAATGAATGTTTTGAGTTACGATCGTCAAAAAATCAATTATAAATGAAAGTTTTCCCTCGAAAAGTATCGTAACTGTCTGTCAATTCTAGGCAACCGAAAATACACATTGTAAAGTATAGTAACTTATAGCTCGCTATTGTTTCCAAAGAAAAATATCGTAACTCGAGTTACTATAGTTTTCATCGTTAGCAAACACAGAGAGTGCTTATTTACTGTGTCAAGTTACGATATTGTTAGTTGACTGACAGCTGTGTTACACAATTCGTTAGCTAGTGGTGATAACAATGATATCGCAGAGAACCAAGCAGATTTTACGGCTTCTTGCCAAAGATAACGATAAAGGTCAAAGTGAACGATTGACTGAACATTTGGGTAAGTAGTTGCACATTCCTTTATTGTAATTTTGTTTTTAAAGTACTTCCTAACCTAAAAATAAAAATCTTTTCACATTTTTTAATTTCTAGTATTAAACACTTAGGGTCAAGTTCAGTATACGGTCTCGTCGTATTTTGTTCTCTGAATGTAAAAATGTTGTGGGTGCCGCTATCGTCTCGTAATGTTTAAAGCAATTTTGTTGCGCTCTCGGCGGTTCAGGTTAGCGGTTTAGGTTAGTTGTTAGGTCATGATCAATTTTTTTTTAAAGAAAAAAATACGACCGTACCGTATACTGAACTTTTACCAAAACTTATGTGTTATTTCAGACGTGAAAAAGAATAAATCAGTTAGTAATGAAATCAACATTGTGAGGATCTGCGATGATGCCCAAAAACCTCAAAATACATCTAAATTAGTAGATTCTGATACCTCATCAACTACTGAAACTACTACTCATCAGTCTAAAGTGCAAGAGAATATTAAAGAAGCACCTGTTATTCCTTCGTGTTCAAAAACCCAATCCAGTTTTATAGAGGAAGATTTTGTAGATTCCGACGCAGATCCCGAATATTTGCCTTCTGATGATAGTCGTGAGTCTCTAGATTCTGACACCTTATCAACTACTGAAACCACAAGTCTTCAGCCTATGGTGCAAGAAAATATCGAAGTTGCAGCTGCTACTGCTTCAAGTTCAAAAAAAGACAGAAAACGCAAAATGACACCTAAAACTAATTCTGAAGTATACGGAAAATGTTTCAGTTGTACCTGGAATGGACAGGTGAGAAACAAATTAAGGCAACTGAACGTCAGTATCGGGACATTTTTAATACCGAGTTTAATATTAGTTTCCACAAACCAAAGAAAGACCAATGCGAAATATGCAGTGCTTATGAATTAGGTGATGAGGAACTAAAATCAAAGTTGAAAGCAAATTATGAAAAACAGGGATGCAGCTAGAGCACTCAAAAATGCAGATAAGGATTTGGCGGTGAGTGACAAAACGATTTCAGTGGCTTGTTTCGACCTTCAAAAGGTTCTTATAACCCCAATGTCGGAAGTTAGTGTGTTTTACTATAAAAGTAAATACGCTACTTACAACTTTACTATCTATGATTTAGGAAGTAACAGAGGATTTCGCTACACTTGGCACGAAAAAATATCTGGGAGAGGCCCAGACGAAGTTGGTAGCTGTGTTTTTGGAATTCATGAAGTATCAAGCAAACAGGGGGATTAAAAAGTTCATTTTTTACTCAGATAACTGCGGTGGGCACAATAGAAATCGTTTTCTTTTTTCAATGTTTGCTTGTGCAGCTGCTTCCCTGAAAATAGATATTACACACCGATTTTTAGAAAAAGGGCACACCCAGAATGAGGGTGACAGTATGCATGCAAATGGAAAATTTTTACGTGAGCATGGAATTTTCCAAAGTGTTGAACATGCAATTTTCCGTGTAGTTGACAAAAATATCTTTTTAAATAATTTTGGTCAAAGGTTGGAAGCGCAATGTTTACTGTACTGTATAAATATAAATAACCATTATACATTATAGAATAGACCTTACTTGAAAATGGATGAATCTGTTATTAATTCAATTAGTTTCAATTTAAGCTACAGTGTTCTATAGCAGCTACATGGCGCATTCCTTGTTTATTTAAGCTTCGGATTACGGAGGCGCGGTTGCCTTTAATAAAGGGATCCGACGCCAATTTCCTTCCTCGCATAACCGTTATTTGCAATTTGTTGACATGCGGTTTTACTTACAGCATCAGGTGTTGCATCTTTTCTTTGAATTCTGGTATTCCAGCCGTCATTACTTGCAGTATTTATTGTCCAGTTCAATTGTCCTGCCAAAACATAAATTTACGATACGCATTTGTCCAGCAAGGTACTGGCCGGAAATTTTAGAACAGTCTCCAGAAACTGTAAATTCAGTACCTAGTTGCTAGCTAACATTGTCAGTTAACCGTCACCCGTGGCCTTTGTAATTATTCATTTTGCGTTGTTCTTAGTGGTGTGTGAATCAACATGGTAAGTAAAATGTCCATTTATTACCTACTTTTTTTACAAAAAATACCTTATTGGCTTAAACAAAGTGTTCATCAAACAAAAACCATTTAAAACGTATAATTTATTTTATTCAATTTTGACAGTTTAAAGTGACATCATTAACTCCATAATAACCTTCATCAAAAGTCTATGATTCACAAGTGAAATAAAAGTGTTTTAATTCACTAGAGAATTAAAAAGGTCTAATTCACTAGAGAATTAAAAAGGTCTAATTCACTAGAGAATTAAAAAAGTGTCAATGAAGAGAAACATATTTTTATTATTTCTACAAAAATATTTACATTCAATTATTCTTTCTTTTTGTAGTGTGTAATATATAATTACTAAAATTTAGATCAAATCGACGATGAATAGGCAAATCTATATCTTAATTTGAATATGTTTAAATTTTTTATTAAAAATTTCGTCAAAATTGAATAAAAACATATACGCCACGTGAATTAAACATTTATTAACTCAAAGATATGATCTCACTCGCACTACGTGCTCATGAGCTCAATATCTTTCCGTGAATAAACATATGTTTAATTCACTTGGTGTATAATATTTATTAAAAATAACTTACTTTACGCTTTTCATGCAATTGTGTTTTAATACTATTTTTTGTTTATAGAATCCTCATACATTTTGTTGTGAGTGTGGAGTAAAGATTCGTAGTCGGAGAATTTTTCAGTTGCGTGAGTATTAATTTGTTATTTGAGGGTACTAATATCAAAGGTGGCAATCTCCAATTTTTAGAAAAATGAGATATATACGTCAAATTTTTCGTCTTTTCAAGCTCTACTGAACTAAAATATGTGCTGGTATCAAAACCGGCAATATCCCATGAAAAGTTCAGTCTGAATTTCTGTTTAAGAAACAAAAGTGGCAATCTCCGAAGCGACAGCAGTATCAAATGCGGCAATCTCCATTCGTTCCAATAGCAGACGCCGCGGCGCGCACGTGACTATCTAGGCAGCATAGGTTTTGTTTCAGTTAGAAGTTTGACGTTTAACTCGACGTGGTTGTGTCAACTAATGAAGTGAAATAATTAGGTTTATTTGATAATAACTGTAAAATCACTGATTAAGTGGTATTAATGGAAGCCTCTCCAGTACTGGTTTCGCCGGATAAGGCCAGAAAAAGAAAAAATGATCCCACTACATGGAAGTGTAATGTTAGTAAGAAGTTAAGGTACGTAGACTGTTTTACATGGCATTTTTGAATAATTAATTTTAATAATAATGTTATTATATTAAAAGATATTCATTACAGTATAATTAAATGGATTGATTTGAATTTCCAGGTATTCGTCAAAATCATTGCCAGAATACCCAAGATGCGGACACCGCACCGTAGTAACTCTTATCAATGTAGATCTTTGACAATGAAAGAAATTAAAGCTTTTCACCAGGCATTTTACTCTTCTAAAGATAAACTCATACAAGATTCTTTTATTTTGAAGCACTGTACGGTGGAACCATGTAAACGTCGTCGTGCCAAAAACCATACACATGCTCCGAAAACAACAACTATAAAATGTTTTATAAGAAATTCATCAAAAGAAAAGGTGCTTGTATGCCAAAAATCGTTTCTTCAAATACTAGACATCACAAAGCACCGCCTAATTATATAATGAAGCACTTCAATAAAACTGGCCAAGCTCCGGTAGAGAATAGAAGAGGAAACCATAAAGCACATAAGTTTATAGAAAAACAGAAGGCAGTTGAAAATTTTATAACCAGCTTTAAATGCATAGAATCTCATTATTGTCGTTCAACAACAAAGAGAATGTACCTTCCATCAGACCTGACAATAAATAAAATGCACAAAATGTATAATGACGCAGCAGCAATAGAAGTTAAGGTTAAGAGGTCGTATTTTAGATTAATTTTCAATACAAAATTTAACTTGAGTTTTAAGACACCACGTACCGATGTTTGCTCGACCTGCCTCGAATTAACTGAAAGACTCAAGCGCTCCGAGAATGACGAAGAGAAGAAACAGCTGACTACCGAAAAGAAAATCCACAAATTAAGAGCAGAAGCATTTTTTGAACTTTTGCGCGAAGAGAAGGATGACCTAATAATCCTTTCCTTCGATTGTCAAAAGAATTTGGTACTGCCTAAAGTTCCTGATCAGGCAGCCTACTATTCAAGGCAATTGTATCTTTACAACTTTACCATCGTGCAAGATACATCAAAAGCACGGTTAACCAAGGATAACACATTTTCGTACTATTGGACCGAAAATGAATTTGGGAAAGGGTCTAACGAGATATCTTCCGCCGTGTATCATAGACTAAAACAGATCAAATGTGGACGGAGCCCCAAAACGATAAGGCTAGTGGCAGATGGGTGCAGTCGCCAAAATAAGAACACCATCTTAATGGGCATGTGCTGCAAGTGGTTATCTGAAGATGCCCCATTAAATGTTGAAAATTTAGAGCTGGTATTTCCTGTTGTTGGCCACTCTTTTTTACCAGCAGATAGAGTATTTGGCCAAATAGAAAAAAAACTTAAGAAATTGGAAGTAATTGCAAATCCAGAAAAATATTTGCAAATACTTTCAGAAATTGAATCTGTTATACACTTAGGTGAAGATTGCAAAGTACTCAACTGGAAAAATACTGTCCAAGAAGTTATGAAACCACCAGGAAGTTGGCACTTTAAATTCAAGATTTCCAAGAGATTTTATTTAAAACGCTGCCGATCTGGAAATGTCGTAATACGAGGTGAATTACATTACAAAAATGTCTTTGGAGTCTTCAAAGGTGTTACAAAGAAAGGGAAAACACTTCGAATGATAAATCCTGAAGAAATAGAAAAGGGACAGGAAGTTAAACAACTCAAATTGAACGATGTAAACAAGCTGTTGACCAAACATTTTGGAAAAAATTGGAGGGAAATCGAAGACCTCAGATTTTATAATACTATTGTTCCGGACATTACTGAAGACGAAGAGGATCCTGAAATGGTAGAAGAAGAAAGTACAATTTCATATGAATTTGTTCCTGAAATACCCGCAGTATTAGTGTAAAATAATCAAATTGTTGAAAGAACGTTTTTTTTGTTTAATTTCTTTGGTATAGCGTAACGTTTATTTTGTGTTAATATAGTTTTTTGTATCAAAAATATCTGTAGCCTTTTGTGTTTGTCTGCTAATAAACATTAACTTTCTGCTACAAAAATTATTGGATGTACGGTACTTATAAGCGTTTTGGCAACAAAAGCGTCAATCTCCATATTTTAGAAACAAAGTCGGCATTCTCCATTCATTTTATCCGTTTTTATCAGTGATTATTAAATATTCAAGTAATATTGTTTGCGTTTCTTGATTTTAACATTATTAACAACCTTACTGCATTTAAAGTATTAAATAATGTGCTTTGATATAACAACAATTTTTCGCCGATATCTCAAAATGACTAAATGGGAGATTGCCACCTTTGATATTAGTACCCTCATTTACCTCTTGTCTATAAGCGTATATTAGGCAAAGGTACGGAACATTTATGTTTGAAAGTAAACTTGATTAGTTAAATTACAAATTTTCTTTTTAGAGATATGCCCCTCCTGCAAACTACATTTTCCGGTGGGGAAATTAGACACCCGTATCTGCACCGTGATACGTTGTTGGGAGTGCAATTTTGTGATCTGTGGTATGTATTACAATTTACTGCTAGGCACCCATCTTTAAAAATATGATCATTCGTCATTTTGATTATTCACTAAGTAATAGACTATCTTAATTAAAGAAAGAAAATTCAAAAGTTTGACTTCTTGTGGAATTAATTTGACTACTCCCTTTTTCAATTTAGATTTCCAAAAATTTTGCGAGGGGTGTGGGACATCTCTCGAATTTTCTTTGGGGAAGATAGTTGAGATGGAGCAGCAGATAGCTGCCAATCGAGTAAAAGCTTTGGCTCGTCAAAGAGAACCAAAAAAGAAGCAAGCGGTAAGATTAAATAATTAGTGTAAATTAATTTGATTAAATAATTGGTTATAATAAATATAAATCATTTTTTACTAAATAAATTTATTGCTTATATGATATGATATACAGACTGTTCAAAGTTAATTGTCCAGTATTGCTAACTTTGTTATCAATATTTCGATTAAATTAGCAAATCTGTAGTATAACTCACGTATAGTCTGTTCAGTAAACATAAAAACACAAAGTGGCCTTTGATTTCCAAAAGTTCATGAGTGTACTTCCAAAATGCATCTTTGTCTCGGAATGTACTTACAAAAAGTTACTAAAACAAATAGGTTAAGGGTATGACATTTTTCCAGCATCTAGCAAAAAAAAAATTAAAGTGTTTTTGTGTTTACTGAATGCCCTATAGATCACGATGGCGAAAACAGAAAAACAATTGATTATCAGATTTTCAAATTATTCCCAAAGATAAAAAAAAAAAGAAATGAACACCCTGTTTATTTTTGCTTATTGTAAATACACCTATGTAATAATTTGTTCCATTTCAAAAAATGTTAATTTTGGGAATAATTCAAAAGTCTGGTGCTCAATTGTTTTTCTGTTTTTGCCATCGTAATCTACGTAAACAGTACTACAAATTTGCTAATGTAATCGAAATCGTAGCTTTAACTTTGAGCACCCTGTATGTAGGGCTGTGTGAACCATACTTTTTTTTAACCGAAATTTTCTAGTAAATGTTCAAACAAAACTTTCAACCGAACTCGTATTCAAATTTTTTAGTTTTCAAAAATACATGATTTTTTTGACCCCTAAATTAAATTCACAAAAGAAATAAGGTTTTTTCCATTTCATTGTAATACAAGAACAACAAATATAATCCTGAGAAGAAAACTAAAATGAAAGTCTCTTATTAAACATGAAAACATAAAAGATCGGCAATTTTGATTAATAGTTTATATTTAACAGGCAATGCGCACGCGCCTTTTGAAAGTTTTATAGTTAATTTGACGCGAAATTTAAATACAGTTAAAAAAAAAGTTAGTGCTCTTAGCGAATTTACCATGTAACTATAATTAAAAACATTAATTATTTATGTCATCTGTTAAGGTATCACATGTGGCCAGCAGACCTCAAACTGTTCCTCCACAAAAGAAGATGAGAATAGAGGACTTGCTGGTTTGTACATTGCTTGTAAATAAAACACTAAAACGACTCGGAACTGATTTGACGAGGGAGAAAAGTGAATCAGAATAAAACAAATTCAAATGAAAAATTTTAAATGACGCATGAGCATACCAGTGCTCGGTATCACATGTGGCCAGCAGACCTCAAACTGTTCCTCCACAAAAGAAGATGAGAATAGAGGACTTGCTGGTTTGTACATTGCTTGTAAATAAAACACTAAAACGACTCGGAACTGATTTGACGAGGGAGAAAAGTGAATCAGAATAAAACAAATTCAAATGAAAAATTTTAAATGACGCATGAGCATACCAGTGCTCGGTATCACATGTGGCCAGCAGACCTCAAACTGTTCCTCCACAAAAGAAGATGAGAATAGAGGACTTGCTGGTTTGTACATTGCTTGTAAATAAAACACTAAAACGACTCGGAACTGATTTGACGAGGGAGAAAAGTGAATCAGAATAAAACAAATTCATATGAAAAATTTTAAATGATGCATGAGCATACCAGTGCTCGGTATCACATGTGGCCAGCAGACCTCAAACTGTTCCTCCACAAAAGAAGATGAGAATAGAGGACTTGCTGGTTTGTACATTGCTTGTAAATAAAACACTAAAACGACTCGGAACTGATTTGACGAGGGAGAAAAGTGAATCAGAATAAAACAAATTCATATGAAAAATTTTAAATGATGCATGAGCATACCAGTGCTCGGTATCACATGTGGCCAGCAGACCTCAAACTGTTCCTCCACAAAAGAAGATGAGAATAGAGGACTTGCTGGTTTGTACATTGCTTGTAAATAAAACACTAAAACGACTCGGAACTGATTTGACGAGGGAGAAAAGTGAATCAGAATAAAACAAATTCATATGAAAAATTGTAAATGATGCATGAGCATACCAGTGCTCGGTATCACATGTGGCCAGCAGACCTCAAACTGTTCCTCCACAAAAGAAGATGAGAATAGAGGACTTGCTGGTTTGTACATTGCTTGTAAATAAAACACTAAAACGACTCGGAACTGATTTGACGAGGGAGAAAAGTGAATCAGAATAAAACAAATTCAAATGAAAAATTTTAAATGACGCATGAGCATACCAGTGCTCGGTATCACATGTGGCCAGCAGACCTCAAACTGTTCCTCCACAAAAGAAGATGAGAATAGAGGACTTGCTGGTTTGTACATTGCTTGTAAATAAAACACTAAAACGACTCGGAACTGATTTGACGAGGGAGAAAAGTGAATCAGAATAAAACAAATTCATATGAAAAATTTTAAATGATGCATGAGCATACCAGTGCTCGGTATCACATGTGGCCAGCAGACCTCAAACTGTTCCTCCACAAAAGAAGATGAGAATAGAGGACTTGCTGGTTTGTACATTGCTTGTAAATAAAACACTAAAACGACTCGGAACTGATTTGACGAGGGAGAAAAGTGAATCAGAATAAAACAAATTCATATGAAAAATTTTAAATGATGCATGAGCATACCAGTGCTCGGTATCACATGTGGCCAGCAGACCTCAAACTGTTCCTCCACAAAAGAAGATGAGAATAGAGGACTTGCTGGTTTGTACATTGCTTGTAAATAAAACACTAAAACGACTCGGAACTGATTTGACGAGGGAGAAAAGTGAATCAGAATAAAACAAATTCATATGAAAAATTGTAAATGATGCATGAGCATACCAGTGCTCGGTATCACATGTGGCCAGCAGACCTCAAACTGTTCCTCCACAAAAGAAGATGAGAATAGAGGACTTGCTGGTTTGTACATTGCTTGTAAATAAAACACTAAAACGACTCGGAACTGATTTGACGAGGGAGAAAAGTGAACCAGAATAAAACAAATTCAAATGAAAAATTTTAAATGATGCATGAGCATACCAGTGCTCGGTATCACATGTGGCCAGCAGACCTGAAACTGTTCCTCCACAAAAGAAGATGAGAATAGAGGACTTGCTGGTTTGTACATTGCTTGTAAATAAAACACTAAAACGACTCGGAACTGATTTGACGAGGGAGAAAAGTGAATCAGAATAAAACAAATTCATATGAAAAATTGTAAATGATGCATGAGCATACCAGTGCTCGGTATCACATGTGGCCAGCAGACCTCAAACTGTTCCTCCACAAAAGAAGATGAGAATAGAGGACTTGCTGGTTTGTACATTGCTTGTAAATAAAACACTAAAACGACTCGGAACTGATTTGACGAGGGAGAAAAGTGAATCAGAATAAAACAAATTCATATGAAAAATTTTAAATGATGCATGAGCATACCAGTGCTCGGTATCACATGTGGCCAGCAGACCTCAAACTGTTCCTCCACAAAAGAAGATGAGAATAGAGGACTTGCTGGTTTGTACATTGCTTGTAAATAAAACACTAAAACGACTCGGAACTGATTTGACGAGGGAGAAAAGTGAATCAGAATAAAACAAATTCATATGAAAAATTTTAAATGATGCATGAGCATACCAGTGCTCGGTATCACATGTGGCCAGCAGACCTCAAACTGTTCCTCCACAAAAGAAGATGAGAATAGAGGACTTGCTGGTTTGTACATTGCTTGTAAATAAAACACTAAAACGACTCGGAACTGATTTGACGAGGGAGAAAAGTGAATCAGAATAAAACAAATTCATATGAAAAATTGTAAATGATGCATGAGCATACCAGTGCTCGGTATCACATGTGGCCAGCAGACCTCAAACTGTTCCTCCACAAAAGAAGATGAGAATAGAGGACTTGCTGGTTTGTACATTGCTTGTAAATAAAACACTAAAACGACTCGGAACTGATTTGACGAGGGAGAAAAGTGAACCAGAATAAAACAAATTCAAATGAAAAATTTTAAATGATGCATGAGCATACCAGTGCTCGGTATCACATGTGGCCAGCAGACCTCAAACTGTTCCTCCACAAAAGAAGATGAGAATAGAGGACTTGCTGGTTTGTACATTGCTTGTAAATAAAACACTAAAACGACTCGGAACTGATTTGACGAGGGAGAAAAGTGAATCAGAATAAAACAAATTCATACGAAAAATTTTAAATGATGCATGAGCATACCAGTGCTCGGTATCACATGTGGCCAGCAGACCTCAAACTGTTCCTCCACAAAAGAAGATGAGAATAGAGGACTTGCTGGTTTGTACATTGCTTGTAAATAAAACACTAAAACGACTCGGAACTGATTTGACGAGGGAGAAAAGTGAATCAGAATAAAACAAATTCAAATAAAAATTTTAAATGATGCATGAGCATACCAGTGCTCGGTATCACATGTGGCCAGCAGACCTCAAACTGTTCCTCCACAAAAGAAGATGAGAATAGAGGACTTGCTGGTTTGTACATTGCTTGTAAATAAAACACTAAAACGACTCGGAACTGATTTGACGAGGGAGAAAAGTGAATCAGAATAAACCAAATTCATACGAAAAATTTTAAATGATGCATGAGCATACCAGTGCTCGGTATCACATGTGGCCAGCAGACCTCAAACTGTTCCTCCACAAAAGAAGATGAGAATAGAGGACTTGCTGGTTTGTACATTGCTTGTAAATAAAACACTAAAACGACTCGGAACTGATTTGACGAGGGAGAAAAGTGAATCAGAATAAAACAAATTCATATGAAAAATTTTAAATGATGCATGAGCATACCAGTGCTCGGTATCACATGTGGCCAGCAGACCTCAAACTGTTCCTCCACAAAAGAAGATGAGAATAGAGGACTTGCTGGTTTGTACATTGCTTGTAAATAAAACACTAAAACGACTCGGAACTGATTTGACGAGGGAGAAAAGTGAATCAGAATAAAACAAATTCATATGAAAAATTTTAAATGATGCATGAGCATACCAGTGCTCGGTATCACATGTGGCCAGCAGACCTCAAACTGTTCCTCCACAAAAGAAGATGAGAATAGAGGACTTGCTGGTTTGTACATTGCTCGTAAATAAAACACTAAAACGACTCGGAACTGATTTGACGAGGGAGAAAAGTGAATCAGAATAAAACAAATTCATATGAAAAATTTTAAATGATGCATGAGCATACCAGTGCTCGGTATCACATGTGGCCAGCAGACCTCAAACTGTTCCTCCACAAAAGAAGATGAGAATAGAGGACTTGCTGGTTTGTACATTGCTTGTAAATAAAACACTAAAACGACTCGGAACTGATTTGACGAGGGAGAAAAGTGAATCAGAATAAAACAAATTCAAATGAAAAATTTTAAATGATGCATGAGCATACCAGTGCTCGGTATCACATGTGGCCAGCAGACCTCAAACTGTTCCTCCACAAAAGAAGATGAGAATAGAGGACTTGCTGGTTTGTACATTGCTTGTAAATAAAACACTAAAACGACTCGGAACTGATTTGACGAGGGAGAAAAGTGAATCAGAATAAAACAAATTCAAATGAAAAATTTTAAATGATGCATGAGCATACCAGTGCTCGGTATCACATGTGGCCAGCAGACCTCAAACTGTTCCTCCACAAAAGAAGATGAGAATAGAGGACTTGCTGGTTTGTACATTGCTTGTAAATAAAACACTAAAACGACTCGGAACTGATTTGACGAGGGAGAAAAGTGAATCAGAATAAAACAAATTCAAATGAAAAATTTTAAATGATGCATGAGCATACCAGTGCTCGGTATCACATGTGGCCAGCAGACCTCAAACTGTTCCTCCACAAAAGAAGATGAGAATAGAGGACTTGCTGGTTTGTACATTGCTTGTAAATAAAACACTAAAACGACTCGGAACTGATTTGACGAGGAAGAAAAGTGAATCAGAATAAAACAAATTCATATGAAAAATTTTAAATGATGCATGAGCATACCAGTGCTCGGTATCACATGTGGCCAGCAGACCTCAAACTGTTCCTCCACAAAAGAAGATGAGAATAGAGGACTTGCTGGTTTGTACATTGCTTGTAAATAAAACACTAAAACGACTCGGAACTGATTTGACGAGGGAGAAAAGTGAATCAGAATAAAACAAATTCATATGAAAAATTTTAAATGATGCATGAGCATACCAGTGCTCGGTATCACATGTGGCCAGCAGACCTCAAACTGTTCCTCCACAAAAGAAGATGAGAATAGAGGACTTGCTGGTTTGTACATTGCTTGTAAATATAACACTAAAACGACTCGGAACTGATTTGACGAGGGAGAAAAGTGAATCAGAATAAAACAAATTCAAATGAAAAATTTTAAATGATGCATGAGCATACCAGTGCTCGGTATCACATGTGGCCAGCAGACCTCAAACTGTTCCTCCACAAAAGAAGATGAGAATAGAGGACTTGCTGGTTTGTACATTGCTTGTAAATAAAACACTAAAACGACTCGGAACTGATTTGACGAGGGAGAAAAGTGAATCAGAATAAAACAAATTCATATGAAAAATTTTAAATGATGCATGAGCATACCAGTGCTCGGTATCACATGTGGCCAGCAGACCTCAAACTGTTCCTCCACAAAAGAAGATGAGAATATAGGACTTGCTGGTTTGTACATTGCTTGTAAATAAAACACTAAAACGACTCGGAACTGATTTGACGAGGGAGAAAAGTGAATCAGAATAAAACAAATTCATATGAAAAATTTTAAATGATGCATGAGCATACCAGTGCTCGGTATCACATGTGGCCAGCAGACCTGAAACTGTTCCTCCACAAAAGAAGATGAGAATAGAGGACTTGCTGGTTTGTACATTGCTTGTAAATAAAACACTAAAACGACTCGGAACTGATTTGACGAGGGAGAAAAGTAAATCAGAATAAAACAAATTCAAATGAAAATTTTAAATGATGAATGAGCATACCAGTGCTCGGTATCACATGTGGCCAGCAGACCTCAAACTGTTCCTCCACAAAAGAAGATGAGAATAGAGGACTTGCTGGTTTGTACATTGCTTGTAAATAAAACACTAAAACGACTCGGAACTGATTTGACGAGGGAGAAAAGTGAATCAGAATAAAACAAATTCAAATGAAAAATTTTAAATGATGCATGAGCATACCAGTGCTCGGTATCACATGTGGCCAGCAGACCTCAAACTGTTCCTCCACAAAAGAAGATGAGAATAGAGGACTTGCTGGTTTGTACATTGCTTGTAAATAAAACACTAAAACGACTCGGAACTGATTTGACGAGGAGAAAAGTGAATCAGAATAAAACAAATTCATACGAAAAATTTTAAATGATGCATGAGCATACCAGTGCTCGGTATCACATGTGGCCAGGAGACCTCAAACTGTTCCTCCACAAAAGAAGATGAGAATAGAGGACTTGCTGGTTTGTACATTGCTTGTAAATAAAACACTAAAACGACTCGGAACTGATTTGACGAGGGAGAAAAGTGAATCAGAATAAAACAAATTCATATGAAAAATTTTAAATGATGCATGAGCATACCAGTGCTCGGTATCACATGTGGCCAGCAGACCTCAAACTGTTCCTCCACAAAAGAAGATGAGAATAGAGGACTTGCTGGTTTGTACACTGCTTGTAAATAAAACACTAAAACGACTCGGAACTGATTTGACGAGGGAGAAAAGTAAATCAGAATAAACAAATTCATATGAAAAATTTTAAATGATGCATGAGCATACCAGTGCTCGGTATCACATGTGGCCAGCAGACCTCAAACTGTTCCTCCACAAAAGAAGATGAGAATAGAGGACTTGCTGGTTTGTACATTGCTTGTAAATAAAACACTAAAACGACTCGGAACTGATTTGACGAGGGAGAAAAGTGAATCAGAATAAAACAAATTCAAATGAAAAATTTTAAATGATGCATGAGCATACCAGTGCTCGGTATCACATGTGGCCAGCAGACCTCAAACTGTTCCTCCACAAAAGAAGATGAGAATAGAGGACTTGCTGGTTTGTACATTGCTTGTAAATAAAACACTAAACGACTCGGAACTGATTTGACGAGGGAGAAAAGTGAATCAGAATAAAACAAATTCATATGAAAAATTTTAAATGATGCATGAGCATACCAGTGCTCGGTATCACATGTGGCCAGCAGACCTCAAACTGTTCCTCCACAAAAGAAGATGAGAATAGAGGACTTGCTGGTTTGTACATTGCTTGTAAATAAAACACTAAAACGACTCGGAACTGATTTGACGAGGGAGAAAAGTGAATCAGAATAAAACAAATTCAAATGAAAAATTTTAAATGATGCATGAGCATACCAGTGCTCGGTATCACATGTGGCCAGCAGACCTCAAACTGTTCCTCCACAAAAGAAGATGAGAATAGAGGACTTGCTGGTTTGTACATTGCTTGTAAATAAAACACTAAAACGACTCGGAACTGATTTGACGAGGGAGAAAAGTGAATCAGAATAAAACAAATTCAAATGAAAAATTTTAAATGATGCATGAGCATACCAGTGCTCGGTATCACATGTGGCCAGCAGACCTCAAACTGTTCCTCCACAAAAGAAGATGAGAATAGAGGACTTGCTGGTTTGCACACTGCTTGTAAATAAAACACTAAAACGACTCGGAACTGATTTGACGAGGGAGAAAAGTAAATCAGAATAAAACAAATTCATATGAAAAATTTTAAATGATGCATGAGCATACCAGTGCTCGGTATCACATGTGGCCAGCAGACCTCAAAACTGTTCCTCCACAAAAGAAGATGAGAATAGAGGACTTGCTGGTTTGTACATTGCTTGTAAATAAAACACTAAAACGACTCGGAACTGATTTGACGAGGGAGAAAAGTGAATCAGAATAAAACAAATTCATATGAAAAATTTTAAATGAAGAATGAGCATACCAGTGCTCGGTATCACATGTGGACAGCAGACCTCAAACTGTTCCTCCACAAAAGAAGATGAGAATATAGGACTTGCTGGTTTGTACATTGCTTGTAAATAAAACACTAAAACGACTCGGAACTGATTTGACGAGGGAGAAAAGTGAATCAGAATAAAACAAATTCATATGAAAAATTTTAAATGATGCATGAGCATACCAGTGCTCGGTATCACATGTGGCCAGCAGACCTCAAACTGTTCCTCCACAAAAGAAGATGAGAATAGAGGACTTGCTGGTTTGTACACTGCTTGTAAATAAAACACTAAAACGACTCGGAACTGATTTGACGAGGGAGAAAAGTGAATCAGAATAAAACAAATTCATATGAAAAATTTTAAATGATGCATGAGCATACCAGTGCTCGGTATCACATGTGGCCAGCAGACCTCAAACTGTTCCTCCACAAAAGAAGATGAGAATAGAGGACTTGCTGGTTTGTACATTGCTTGTAAATAAAACACTAAAACGACTCGGAACTGATTTGACGAGGGAGAAAAGTGAATCAGAATAAAACAAATTCATATGAAAAATTTTAAATGATGCATGAGCATACCAGTGCTCGGTATCACATGTGGCCGGCAGACCTCAAACTGTTCCTCCACAAAAGAAGATGAGAATAGAGGACTTGCTGGTTTGTACATTGCTTGTAAATAAAACACTAAAACGACTCGGAACTGATTTGACGAGGGAGAAAAGTGAATCAGAATAAAACAAATTCATATGAAAAATTTTAAATGATGCATGAGCATACCAGTGCTCGGTATCACATGTGGCCAGCAGACCTCAAACTTTTCCTCCACAAAAGAAGATGAGAATAGAGGACTTGCTGGTTTGTACACTGC